>JANHGC010008212.1:149510-161850 GCA_027560395.1 Boaedon fuliginosus
AGGGTGGAGATGAACAGTTGAGTATCATCAGCATACTGATGATACTGTACCCCGAACCCTTGAATGATCTCACCCAGAGGTTTCATATAGCTGTTGAATAGGAGGGGCGAGAGGACTGAACCCAGAGGGACCCCGCAAGCCAGGGGCCTCGGGCTTGACCTCTGACCCCCTACCAACACCGTCTGCATATGGGTCGAGAGGCAGGAGAACCACCGAAGCATGGTGCCTCCCACTCCCAACTCTTCAAGCTGCTGAAGAAAGATACCATGGTCGATCGTATTGAACGCTGCTGAGAGGTCAAGTAGCACCAGGATACTCGAATGACCCCTATCCTGGGCATGCCAGAGATCATCGACCAACGCGACCAATGCTGTCTCCGTGCTGTGCCCAGGTCTGAAGCTGGAGTGAAAGGGGTCCAGATAATCCGCTTCTTCCAAGGACTCACGAAGCTGTAGCACCACCACCTTCTCAACAACCTTCCCTGAAAAGGACATGTTGGAGACTGGACAAAAGTTCTTTAATTCAGCTGGGTCCAAGGCAGGCTTCTTGAGGAGGGGTCTTACCACTGCCTCCTTCAAGGCAAGTGTAAAGAACCCCTCTCTCAAGGAGGCATTTATAACTGCCTGAACCAGCCTTGTGTCACCTCCTGACTGCCCGAAACCAGCCAGGAGGGGCAGGGGTCCAATGAACAGGTGGAGGCACTCATAGCTACTATGGCCTTGTCCACTTCTTCAGGGCCAACAGGATAAAACTCGTCCCTACTAATCAGACTAAGACCTGCCCCCAGCAACTCTGTAGCACCTGGAGTCCAGTTGGAGTCCAGGTCTGTCCGGATCTGAGTGACTTTATTCGACAGATACTGACTAAGTACCTCAGCACTCCCTTGCAATGTCTACATGTCATACTTATTCATTGGATTACTATGGCTGTACTCTGTTGCTCAGCCATAATAAGGAATGGGAAGCTCAGTAGGGAAAAATGCTGTAAAGCCACAGGGGATCATTTTTGGAGTTTCAGTGAACTGTTTTTGAGAAGTCTGCACGGGTGGGGCAGTGATGCAAAGTTAGTCAGCCAGGATGCAGTCAGATTTTCCTGTGTTTTTGTTTTGTAACCAAACCTGCTTTACAAACAAACGTCTTGTACTCTGCATCAACACAAACCATACTATCAGTTTTCTGTTAAGGAAGCCTTTGGGTCCAGAATAAAGAGCTAAACACGACATGTGACATGAAGCCTCACATTGCTTATCTCTAGATCAAAAGCTAAAGTAACAATGGAAAATTACAACGTTGGCCAACCCACATTCTGACAAATGTCATTTGTTCCTAAAACAGTTTGGCTTGATTTTATAATAGCAGTAAAGACTAACTATCTGCCATAAAATGCTTCTTTTTCTCCGGCATTTTTAAAGCAATCATTCACTTGAGATTGTCCTGCTTTACTCTGTCATATGCCAAGTATGTTTACAGAATATTTTTGGACATGGACTTTTAAGACATTGCAAGACAGGAAAAGATCTCTTCTCTATAGACTATTCTGTCACCACAGTAGTCAGAATATTGGGATCTCTAACTGATGCAACTCTACCTAGTCACAGCCCGTTTAAGGTTTCTCCTACGTTACCCAGAAAAGAAATTCAAAACAATGTTAAGATTTTGGATTAAAAAACTGAAGACAGATTCAGGCTCAGCCTTCACCATATTTTTAGTACTTAATTTTAGGCCAGTCACTTACCTATCTCTCTACTTGGGGCTGCCCTTGAAAAGCATTCAGAATCTTCAACTGGTCCAGAATGCGGCTGCGCGAGTAGTCATGGGTGTGCCTTGGTACACCCATGTCACACCACTCTTGCGCGACTTGCACTGGCTCCCAGTAGGCTTCAGGTTCAATTCAAGGTGCTGGTTGTTGCCTTTAAAGCCCTACATGGCATTGGACAGGGTTACCTCCGAGACCGCCTCCTGCCACCAGTTGCCTCCCAGCGCCCCGTGATGTCGCACAGGGTGGGTCTCCTCTGGACACCATCGGCCAGGCAGTGTTGCCTGGTGACTCCACAGAGGAGGGCCTTTTTACACAGCGGCCCCAGCCTTCTGGAATGATCTACCTCCGGAGCTCTAGATTGTCCCAGACTTGAGGCTTTTCCATCGAGCATTGAAGACCTGGCTCTTCCGGCGGGCCAGACTAGCTTGACTCACTGAATTTTAAGAATTTAAGAGATTTTAATGTTTTAACGTTTTAACATTTTTATACTGTTTGTATATTTTATCAATGTTGTGAGCTGCCCTGAGCCCTATGGGATTGGGCGGCCTACAAATACAAATATTTATTATTATATTTATAATATCCTGCAGGATTCTACTATGAGGATGAAATAAAGGGACAGCCCTGTTCTATAAGCTTCCCTTGAGACCTTGGAGAAAGGTGCGATAGAAATCTAAAGAGCAAAGAAATTGTTTACAGAACCAACTTGCTCTATAGAAAAGATATTCTCCTTTGGACTTCATTAAACAAGGACAATGAAAGTCCTCAAGCCTGAGATGCATTTGTTTTATTTCATAACTTGCTAGGCCAACTTTCCACTATGATCTCTGGAATGTTTGGTATTACATCTGAAGAGGACAAGGTTAAAGGAGAGAGCAAAAGGAAGGATAAACAAACATTTGAATGTTGGGGACATTTTCACTGGGTCTCTAAGATCTTGAACTATGAAGCCTCTTTCAAGATTTCTAATATGACAAACACAGCCACTAGTGTAATGGTTAAGGCAGCCCGTTAGAAACCGGGAGACATGAGTTCTAGTCCTTAGGCACAAAACAGGTAGGAAGGCAGGCAAAATATGAAAACGTTGCCAAGAATACTATAGGGACCTGCCTAGGCATTGCCAGGATTCCAGACGGAGTTGAAGGTGAGAGAGAGTGAAAAAGGGAGGAGAGGGAGAGGGGGGAGAGAGAGAGAGAGAAAGCTCTTTTCAGTTTGCCAATCCCAGATAGTGATTTTTCGTATTTCCTTGGGTGCAGTTATTCTGGCACCTATCCCACTCTCCTAGCAGAAATTTGATCATATCTGTTAATGGCGCAATCGGTTTGATACAACTGTCTGATTTCTATCTGTGCAGTTTATATTAGGAGGAACTGAAACCTTTTCTTCAGTTGGTTTCAGGTATTACTGTCACCTGCTTTTTACCAATAGATTATAAACAACTGTACATGAAAAACATTTTAAAATGACTTTTTCTTTCTAGTTCTTTGCTCAGAAAAAGAATACAATGTAATATCTAGTTAGTATCTAAAATGACCAAGCTGTGCCAGACAACCACGCTGTTTTCATTCTACCACTGATTTAGACAGCCCAATGTAAACCTTTCAAACTTTACCAGAGAAAAAACGCAACTTCCAATTTTCTACTTCTCCATTTATTTTCAAGTTGTCTTATACAACACTTCTCAAACTGTTGAAACACGGGCCCATTTTTTAATGTATTGAAACTAGCAATGCATCTTCTACATATTTTCCAATTGACCTTCAATAGGCATCTTGTTTGCTAAGGTGACCAAATAATATTGTCCTCTGACATCTCAACTTCTTTTTTAGTCAAGGTAGAATTGTACTGTAAGTCAACAGGAAGCCCCCCAAGATTTGCATCCTCTCCTGCCATCTGGAGCACAGGACAGGACATGCCATCAAGTCCTTAATACTAAAGCCATATTAACTTCTATTAAAAAATGTTACATTTTGGATTGGAAAGTTTGGTACTGTAAACTGACTGGATGTGTTGAGTCATACTGGTGTTGCCCAATTTAAATGGAGTGTGCCATCTTGCCACTATCCAATCCGATCTTGTGTAAAAGAATCTTTCTAGGATCTAATAAATATAATTTGGCTAAGTGAACTGGAAATATTCACAAGGAAAAAAAAACCCCTTGTAAGTAATTGGGGGATGGGGAAAAGAAGTCATTGTGTCCTTGTACAATGACCATACAACTGGATATACAGTATGATTTATCAGTTAAATTGTCTCCCCCGGAAGTGGGATGAACATTTGCAACACTGACAGCAATGTCCCATTCTTTGGTACTTTCAGATAAAATAGCAAACAAAAGATTAAACATGGAACCAAAGTAACTCTGGTGAAATTAGAATTATTTCCTTACTTGTGTGGTGCTGAAATTCCATGAGTGGCCCTTAACTTGCTTGTTAGTGTTAGCACATATGCATTTATAGAATGAATTGCCCAGCCTAAGTGTTGATTTCCACTTGTTTTGTAGTCTGTAGTGTGGGCTCTTGCTACCCTTAAAATGTTAAATATAATAAAGCAATCCCTCCCATCACATCTACATGAAAAGACTCTGAGTCCAGTTAACTGAACTGTCCTTTCTCTCCCTTCCCTTCATCGCTTGTGTTCTCACTTATTTCCATGATCACTTCCATTAATCCCACAAAGTCTCTTTCTGCTAGGGAGATGCCAGAGTCATTAGGTGAAGAGCTGGTGGTCTTTCTCTGCTCCTCAGTGTAATAAATACTTCCTGGATCATTTGCAGTTTCAGAAGCAACTGAACTATCTTGCTTTGTAACTCCAGCAGAAGCTTCTGAACTAGGGACAACAGTAGCATTTCCTTTGCTCTGATGAGATGGCTCAAGCCCTGGGGGAGTCAAAGAGGTAAAGGGAAAGAAAGTAGCAGAGCCATTGCTATTAGAAGTCTTGATGTTATGAGCATAAAGGAAGCTGGAATGGTCTGGAGATGTATTATCTGGAAGTTGCTGGTGGCTTTTCAGGTTATTCAAGCTTTTGAAACTGGTTTGTATCTCAGGGCCTGTGCACTCCACAAAGGGGAACTTGGTACTTACAGAGTCCCCTGAGGACAGAGGTCCTTCCGGGCTTCTGAGAGGAGATGTTTCTTTTGACCAACTTACGTTTTTTGTATCTTCTTTATCTGACATGATTAATGAATCGGAAACATGGCTTTTTTCAGCTGGCCACGGAAAAGACTCCTTTGACTTTGAGCCAACCAAGTTCTCACTTCTATCCAAATCACTGGTTTTGCAAGGAGACTGGCTAGTAGTATTATCCTTCAGAAAAGTGGGACAGGCAGCAATATTGGAGAGAGCAGGAGGTTTTTTTCGGTTTTGACGCTGGGATGGCAAGATCATTGGGATTGAGCTGATGGGTGTCTGAGGAGCACTGTAGAATCCGGGTCTTTCATAGAAAGGGCTTGATGTGAAAGCATCAAATTCTCTCAGTTTACTGGCCGCAGTGTCCCATTGATCTTGAGAACCGATGCCTAATGGGGAGCTATCCCCCCTTAGCTGGTTAATACTTTGGAGGTTCCCAGGCTTAACCCCATCCATATAAGCATAACAAGGAGAAGGGGAGACATTTTCATTCCTCCGACGTATAAGGCTCATTCTTGGTGACCTGGTAAAACTGGGAGATTGTACATTCAGAAAGCGGCTTATGTGCCCCAGTAATGGGGTTGAGTGGTTTGCTTCCTCATTCTCTTTGATCTTTTCCAGGGGTTGGAATTCCATTTCTTCTTTCTGCATGCTGTAGAAAGGAAACAGATAGTAGAATACAATGATGCATTGAAAAAGAGAATTGAAATCAAATGTCTGCAGTGGAAACTTTGTGTGGTGGGGAGGATGCACCTGGGACTCTGCACTTGATATGACAGACATATCAACACTTTTCATTCAAGGCAGGGGAAGTGACAAGTGCAAATATAAACCCCAAGAATCATTCCAATACTTCACATTTCTCCATATACTTCTGTTTTCTGAATCATTTGATCAACGATCAAACTACAATAAAGGAATGAAATGATATCAACAAAAGATACTGTACAGGGAATGGAATGAAATGTTATATGAACATTCTGTTCTGAACCTTCTTAAAATCCTTCAAAAGCCATGACGACTCTCAGCAGCAGCATCTCCAGGTTCAGTACCCCCCCTGTCTTTCAGCATTGGCCATGTAGCTCAAAGAGTCTACCTCTTTCTCAAGGCAATTGCTTTTATTTATCCCTCCCTATTATTGCTTGTTGTTGCTTATCACACTGAGAGCCAACGAGGAAAACCAGTTGAATGCAACTCTTCTTTCTCCTCCTCTTCTTCCTCCTCCTGCTCCACCTCTGTGACATTGATGCTCCCTTTATATCTTCTTCTTAGAGAGGAGAATGATAGAGGAGAAGTTAGGGAAGAAATGGGGAGAAGGGAGATGAAGCGGGCCCAAGAAGCTCACAAGTGTGCCTATCCATGCCAATTCCTAAGGCCAACGCTGTCTATGCTTGTTAATATTAATATACCAACATTCATCATTCTTGATTGCCTAAGACATTTTGGCAGAACAACAAAGTGCTCCCAAACTAATGAGTGTATATATGTGTATCACTGTGTATTTATGTATCTCCCTACTTTTTTAACTAAGTGAAGGGCGTTCCAGTTGTAAAATCCATGCAATATAAAACTAACTACATCAAATGCATACCACAATACTGTACATTTTATAAAATCCATTCAAAATGCATAGCATCTATGGTTGGCCATGTTATTTTAGCACTTAGGCAGAGAAGCTCACAACTTCCCAACTGCCTCCCTGACTCCAAGCATGAACATTATTTCTGCTATTCTTATAATGGAAGAGTATAAGAATTTGCTTCCCTTTCATGTTATACCAAATTACCTATGTGAGATGACTGCCTGATTCTGCCTACTTATATAAGGATAATCCTGGTTTGGATAGTTTAACTATGAGCAATATTGCAGATGCTTAAAAAAATAATCCCATGAAGAATTAAATATCACACCAAGAAAAGCTGAATGTGGTGATATGTCTTGATAATCTCATCCCTCAGAGCATAGTAGCATAGTCCTTTTAGAGATAATCTTATCTTGTGATAAATATTTTACAGTATTTGTTTATTCAGATTTCTTATTTCTTAACCACCCATCTCCCTCATATCAATAACTTGATATCTTTGGTTAACAATATTTGCTTTATGAAGAGCTCAGGGGGAAAACTGTACAGGGCTAAAGGAAGCGGTGTGCTCTGGTAATTTGACAAAAATCAGCTTCACAAAATTGGGTTGGAATGAATGACGTTGTTGTAATGGGTATCATATCAAAAAGCTTAAGTCTCAAACTAGCCAAATGAAACAATTTGGGTTGCTAATCTTCTGTAAAATGCAGGTGCGTATCAATCTGATATATATTTACTGAGAGTGAATCCTACTGTAGATAGAATGGTGGCACCCACCAATATGAGAAACAAGAAATTAGTGACAAAGAACAATGTTCTGAAGCTCCTTGGATGAAAAGCAAAACATTTTCAAAGAAAAAAACTAAGAAAGCCAAGTTGCCTTTTGAGGGGTGGGGAGAAGCACCTTTGGGATAGACAAATGACAAATGAGCATGTTTAATGTGAATGGAATTATTTCTGACTATTGAAGTTAGGGGCGGAGAAGAAGCAGTAATATCCAAGCTTGGCATGGCTGCCTGAAACCCTGAACAGGTCCAACCCATATTGCAGAGCTGTGTATAAGTCCTCTTATAACACTAGAGAGTCATGATGTTCCACAGGGAAGAGTCTACTGCAGATGTATATTCTATGACAAGAAAGGGATCCCTGGGATTATTTTCTGTAGCTTCACTTGCCTGATGTCAAAAGTTGATCCAAGGAATGATGTCCTCTTATATTCTGCTGTTGCTGCAGTATAAGGTGGCTGGGGATCTGATTCATTCCAATATGGATCTTTCTGTAATGCTGGCAAGTCCTGGTGCATTTCATCCACAGCCATAAGGGAGACCTGCCAAGATATGGCACACTATCTCAGTTGCAGTAGTTGAAGGTGTTTGTCCTTTATTTCTCCATTTCTGAGAAAACACCCATTTCTAATAATTTGGGGACAGCTGCAATCTAAGAAACAATTATGGACTTGCTGCCATTTAGTAACTGGATAGCTTATGATAATGGGTTCTGCATGAAGATAAGAATGAATTATGGCTTGATAAGGTGTCAAGCCCCAAGCTGGCAGCAAAACTAGGAGGCCTGTTAAACCCTGAAGGTTCACTTCATGGCTGGATGTTTCATAGACCGTGCAGCTCTTTTTAAGTAGTTAGGCTGTTGGTTCTTTGCATTTAGAAAAAATTATGACTTCATGATTGATAAGAATGAATAACAAGCAAGAAAGTATGAATAAAGATTAGACAACCATTTGTCTAAAATGGTATGAAACAATGTAAAGATTCCTGCTTGAGCAGGGAGCTGGACCAGAAAACCTCCAAGGTTCCTTCCAGCTTTGCCGTTCTATTATTCTGTTAATGCTTGGTCAGAACTCTCTATGAGAGAGTTTGAATTTCAAGTTTTCAGATATCACCCACCCACAGAAAGTAAGTAAAATAATATATGTTGAAAAGTACTATATGTAAAAGACTAAAATACAGGTTTTTAGCAGCTGATTTTAGGCCAGTCACTTAGGTTTTTATGACAGAGTAACTCCATATCTGAAAAGTAATATGCTCAAAGAAGAGGAAATTAACATAAAACTTTCCACAGCCATATTTCCCTTGAATATTAGGCATCTATTGCATTGCTGAGAAAAAACATAAATTAAGTACTAATTTGTGTTATAATTTATTCATCTAAAGTTACATTTCATGAACTACAGAAATTTTTTTGAGACATCTCAGAGAGGATATATCCTAAGCTCTTCAATTCACCTGCAGATTCCTATCAATAAGCCAATTAGTTTCAAAGTCGTCATCATCCTCCCCAAATGGATTGATGAGCTGTTCTGCTACCTGTGAAATGGGAATAAGGACGTGATCAGAAAAAACATCAGTGGTGGTCCAGCAAAATATATTGCTCTCTTATCTTTAAAGTGACATTACCTGTTAGTAGAAAAAGGAGTAAGATTAGTAGAATAGAATAATCCAAGACTCTTAGAAAAGGAAGCAACAATGTATTTATATTTATGAAAGACCTTGTAGATTTCCTATCTTCATCATTTCTTTATCTGTCTCACTTCTGAGTTTAGAAACTGCCTGGAAAAAACATTGCTGGAGCTAAGGATTGCTGAGGTAAAAGAGGAGTAGATGAGGAGGCTACATCACCTTCCTTTCACCATTTACTTCATAATATATAAAAAGGCATCTGTACCACTATTATATGTTATTTGATTTTCATTAGAATTTTGAGCTGGTCCTACCTACCGTAATATAGAACATAATTTTGGCACTTGAAATTCAAGAACAAACTGCAGAATATTATCCCAATGAAAAGAAATTCTCTGGAGGACAATTCCATATTAAACTGACCTTTAGCCAGCCAGCATAGAAGAAAAACTGCAAGAATGTGAAAATGGGCACATAGAGGTCCATTTCATGGCCAGGATACCCCTTGGCTGGATCCAGGAACTGCCGACCAATTAAACAGGCAAGGAAAAAGCTGTAAACAGCTACTGTCACAACCTTGGAGAAAGAAACATTGTTAGGAACTCTTTAAAAACCCTGATTTACTAGGATAGGTTTCTACTGAGGAGCAGTATTGAACTAGAAGTCATTCTAAAATGTGCTTCTATAGGAGCAGAAATACTATTATCTACACCAGGGGTGGGCAATTAAGGGCCCCGTCTGGCTCAGGAATTCTGGGAATTGAAGTCCACAAGTTGTAAAGAGACCATAGTTGCCCACTCCTGATTTATACTCATCACTAGTTCACCAATTCAATATCCCCAACAAGCGCAGCTTCTCACATCTCTTTTGCAAAAGTCCCGTCACTTCTGAACCAGAGATATCTAAATGTCTGCTGCAGGCCACATGACAGCATAGGCTTTCACTGTTGGTTATTTAAACCATGTTAATTTAAACTCAGTTCATGAAACCATTTCCCAATATAACATTTGCCTACTTTCTGCAGTATTGTAGTGCATATTTCATTCCATTTACAACCTTAAATTTATATCTTCCAGTATTTGCCTGGTTGACTCCCTTTCTTGATGGGGAAATAAAGATCTTTCATGGTACAGCTAGGACTACTAAAGTCATAAAATAAAATAGAATTGCTGTCTGGAGGGGAAAAAATTCCTTGGAAAGATATAAAGATTTCGAAGAGCTACATTCCATTTTTGTAATGAGGTTTTCTGTTTATTCCAGATTTTAAAATGTATTATGGTTTGTACGTTGTTCTATAGCTTCACATCCCAGATTACCACTGCTAATCTTCTTATATATATAAAAAATTGGATGTGGTGTGTGTGTGCATGTGTGTGTGTGTGTGTTCCAGCACAGCTTTGGAATGGCTCGAGCAATTTCAACCAAACTTGGTACACAGATGACTTACCCTCTGGGAACAAACACTGTGGGGGTAAGACACCCCTAACACCTCTCGTGGGATCTCTGTGCCTTAAAAATAGTGGAGGTGCCATGGTGATGGCTTCACAGTACTCCACAAGGGAATCCCTTTGACTTGCAATGCTGCACAAGAGAGCAGTGTGAAGCCCGACTAAACAATAAGAGACATAGAGCTACTACATAAGAGACATAGAGATACTACATTTAGAGCTTCACATACAGTACAATCGTTTGAGTCCCGACCACAGGATTTTCCTCTCTAATACAGCATTGCAATAAATAAATAAATACCTGGGCAAGCCGGGTTATTGGCTAGTATTCCATATAAATTCTACATCATCAACAACCTGTTTTGGTTTTCAGAGCCAGTTTGGTCTAGTGATGAAACCCCTTGGCTAGAGACCATGAATTCAAATCCCACCTTAGCCAAGAGTCCACCTTAGCCATGAAAGCCAGCTGGTGACTTTGGTCCAGTCAGTCTCTCTCTCAGATGAACCCACCTCATAGGGTTGTTTTGATGGAGAAAATAGAAGAAGGTATGTTATATATGCCTTGAGTTATTTGTAGAAATAATATAGGGCAGGATATAAATAAATAAAATAAATCTGGAATCCAGATTTTGTTCCTGCCATTGCTTACATGCTAACACAAAGATACATTTGAACTTCTAGAAGATAATATATGGGTTGAACTGTGGAGTCCTTGATGCTCTCTGAGCTTGGTTGTTAGCTTGCAGACATTTTATTACCCATTCCGTTGCAGTCCAGAAGAATTCCAGAATTTGAACCTCGGCTAGAAGCTACATGGTGCACAATTATGTGCTAATCTCTTTTAATATTTTTTTTTGTTAGCAACTTAAACTCAAATGCCATCCTGCAATAAAAGATTTATAGACCACTAGAAACAAAACCATTATTTGGAGTGTGTGTTAGTAAAATGTGGCAAAACGTATTATTGTTCTATATTACATTACATTACATTACATTACATTACATTATATTATTGTTCTATAAGAGCCTCAGTCGCGCAGTGGTTACATGCAGCATTGCAGCCTATCTCGGCTGACTTGTTCAGCAGGTTGTCAGATTGAATTTCACCAGGCTCAAGGTTGACTCAGCCTTCCATCCTTTTAAAGGTCGGTAAAATGAGAACTCAGATTGTTTTGGGGCAATATGTTGATTCTGTAACTGCTTGTGGAGTGTTGTAAAGCTGTGATAAACAGTATATAAAATATGGGTATTATTGCTATCTATGTTGTAAGCCCCCCAGAGTCCTTCAGGAGTTGGGTGGCATAAAAGTGTAATAAAACAAATAAATATTGCACTAATAGACTTGTTAATTAAGGCTGCCTTGTTGCCTAATTATCTGTTTCTTTAAGCAGATAGCTTAAAGCACCAGTTTCTGCTGTTTTACTTTTTAGTCGGCCTGAAAAAGCAAACAGGATTACAGGGGCACAACCCAGCCAGTGAGAAAAAGGCATAAACAAAGGGATAGAAGGGAAATGGGCAGAAAAAGCAAGTGCTGCCTTATATTCAAAGGATCATGGATGTAAAGGTGTCTTGCAAGACACAAGCTGCCTTTCATACACTCTACTCAATTCTGTTTCTAGCAACAAAGACTCTCCAAAAGTGGTGTGGCTGGCTTTCATAAATGCTGTAACTTGCTGTGACCAAGCAAATTTCTATGGGCATCAGATCTTGGTTTCATCTACTTTGGATTTGATTTGTAGGAGACCTAGCTGTGCTGAGTATGAATTTCCCTTTATACTTCTTGGTCCACAAGGAATGAATTCTGCTTCCATCCCATAGAGTTTATTATCTAAAACACTAGGCTGGGGTTTGGGTGGAGCTGAACAACTCATCTGCCTGGTGCCTGAAGAAGATAAAAGTGTGCTCTGCATGCAGGCTGCTATCATTAAAGGCCATAGAATGTTTGCCAATAGCTGAGGAACTGCTCTTAAGACTCCAGAAAAACATGACCTGTTGGAAAGTCATGCAAAG
>JANHGC010008212.1:192341-203165 GCA_027560395.1 Boaedon fuliginosus
TGACAACTATACCATTGTTGTTTTCTAAATAACTTTCGAGATACAATTCATGTTTCCACCAAGGATTCATGGATCCTCGACCTCTGAAGTTCAGATTCTATTTTCCTGAGTTCTAAATTTCTCATAACTTCACTTTGGGAGGGCAAGCGGGCAGGAGCTTGAAAAGTCCAAATTCTTGCTGACTTTGGCCCAGCTGCTGATGTCAAGTTCTGGCTCAAATCTGCCAACTGGTTTTTGATGCTGCTGCAATTAAAAGAAGGAATTTAGGTGTCTTGCCTTTTCCCTAGCAAAGTATGGGGGACTATACATCTATACATTTATAAGAAAGGGCGCAGGCTTCGGGTTATATCAGTGGTTATTTTGCCTGGCCTGTATGAACAAAACCAGAGCAGAAGTTATGAGACAGTTCCTGGACTTCTTCTGTTTCTTCCTTGGCGAAGGTAGGAGGAGGGCATCTTGGTGAGGGGAGAACTCATGAAAAGGCTGTGGAAAGGTGTTGTCTATTTCCATCTCTACCATTTTCTCTCCTACATATGAGCCTCCAATTGTATGTGTGTAGCTTAAAAGTCAAAATATGACTAATTGTAGCAATTTCCCTGCATGGGGAAGATAAAGTACAGTACCTGTTCTTTCCCCCTGTCTCTCTCTTGTAACAACCACCCCTGCCCTTCATTTGGGTTTCAGTTTTTAAGGCCAGTGAGTTAGCTGTGTGAGATGGTGGGGGGAGTTAGGAGGTGCAAGGGTTGAGCTCCATGACTTCATTTGTGCTAGAAGATAATGGTTATGAATGATGTCTGATTTACTCTGTGCTCCATTAACTAGCTGTTTGCATTCTGGTGGAGAACTTCATCTCTTTATCAGAGTTGAAGAAACATTCAGAGCTGATTTGGTCACCTCTTGCAATTTGGGGGAAGGAGTATCATGCCATCTTCTTCTTTGCCATGGCAGCAAAATATCTTGTTAGTAATCCTACCAAACAGCAAAGAGCAAAAGATTCTAGTCCCACCTTAGCCAAGGAAGCCAGTTGGGTGACTTTGGGACAGTCACTCTCTCTCTCTCAGCCCAACTGGTCTCACAGGATTGTTGTTGTGGGGAAAATAGGAAGAAAAAAGAATTGTAGGTATATTCACCACTTTGACTTATTTATAAAAAGAATAAAGGCAGGAAACAAACAGATAAAATAACCCCCAAATACACATTTCAAAATAAGCACATATAGCATTCTTTCCAATTAGCGGTATTCACTATGACTCAAAGACTTTGGCTTGATGTTACCACAGTTGTGCATCAAGGAGCTTATACTCTGTCCTTGAGTCTTTTCATCTTCTTCCACATAATGAAGAAAGCGGTTAACTCATTCTATACCATTGTCTCTAATGCTGTTGGAATATCCCAGCCTTATATTCTGTGGAACTACTCATGTTTCTGTTAAAGCCAAGTTCACAAGGCCATTTTCATTTTCACAGGATGATTTGGGGTAAGACACTTTCAAATGGGCATCCGTTCTTTTGAATTCTTCCCTCTCTTCCAACTTGTTTCCTCATTGCCACTAATTACCAGCTTGGATCTGGCTTTCCAGATCTTATTTATCAGCAGTTGAGTTCTCATGCACATAAAACTAAACTGGCTAGCCATGTTTTCGCTTGGTTTATTGGGCTAATCCAGTGTAAGTGCCCCAGAGTCATTTGATAAGTGAGATGCGTGGCATATACATTTAATTAGTAGTAATAATAATAAATATCTGAGGTCCTTGGAAAGGATACAATAGATGGGATGAAAGCGTCAGATTCAGTCTAAACATCTGGTTGAATGTGCGACCAAACATAATAATAATAATAGTGATGGAACAGCTTACATCCTGTGAGGATAACTTTAGCATAATCAAACAACATCTGCCTATCTCAGATCCTTGGGAAGGGCTCAATCAATGGATAAAAAATGCCAAATCCATGCTAAACACCGTACTGGCTTTGTGACCAGCCATGATAAAAATATAGGAATGTAGTAAACTCAGAAAACTGGGCTATTAAATAGGCAAAGTGGCCATGCAAACACAGCCAGAAGCATCTCTCACTCTTTTACCTTATTTTACTCCCTGCACATTAAGCAGCAGGAATAAAAGGAGGAGCAGAAGCAAGAAAAGGATCAGAGGCAGGTCAGCCTTGGCAAAGTCCTATCATGCTGAGACCATAAAAACGTACACTGAAGCAATAGTAAAACTAACAACAAATAACAATGTTCTGAACATTATCATATACTAACAAGCCTTGGCTAGGCAGTATCATAATCCTATATTGAGAAATTCAACATGATGAATGCTATTTTTTCCCAGTAGATGCCCCACCAAATTCCTAATGAACTGTTTTAATTTTTGCAATCACTGTTGTAGATGCCTTCATAGAAATAATAGTCGCTAACACTTCTTTTAGTAGCTGGACTGCCTATACATGTCCTTATACTCCTGCTTCTAGCCTAGTTTGCTAATTTTTAATTTGCTAGACTCCAAAGATCTAGGAAGTTGTACACCGATAACTAAGACCGGGAGTTAATTATTATACAGGCTAATAAATGACAGGAGTGTCATTTATCTGATGATTCATTCCTCATCTTTTTGACTAGTCCTTGAGGGAAGCAAAGACTGGAGTCATGTGGTCTGATCCCTCAGAGGAGCTATGTGGCTAAAGTGCATGGGTTTATTGCATGTGGAAACATCAATTTGCATTAATATTTACACCAAGATCTCGAGTCCCATAGAACCTGAATGCATCTTTTGATGAGTCACCTTGTTCAGCCCCATGAACTGACAGTCCTGATCTTTATCCTGAGAATAAATTGTTGCTTTAAGCAAGACTTCCTCAGTTCTCTATCTTCCAGGTATATTGGAAGCTAATTCCAAGAATGTTCAGCTAGGAGGGCCCTTACCTGGCCAGGAAGAAATTCTAAGAGCTACAACCTAAGGTAACTGGCCAACACCAGGTTGGGAAATGTCCTTAAATCATAATCAACCTGGAAAATGTTGGGGAGTGTTCAAAGAAGAGGATTAAGCCAAACAATAGGTAGCAGAGCAAAAGAGGGTTATGCAAAGTAATAATTGTAATAGCATACACATAAAAGTGGAGAAGGAAAAAGTTGTGGAAGGTTATGGAAGAGAAATACTCTTATCATTTCCAAATAGTTTTGTGTGTGAATTGCATCAGATAAACATTTCCTAGCTCAGGTCCTAAATATGTGACCCCAGTGTACAACTCATCTCTGCAGCATTAACTCAACAAAATACTAGCAAACTCTTTTATACACACACACACACACACACACACACACACACACACACACACACACCCTTCCCATTAATCAATGCTTTTCAAATTTAAGGCATCTTCTCAGCTGCAATCAGGCTGCAATCAGACAATTAGCTAATCCTATTTGTTTTTCGTCATTCAGCGCCTATGAAAATGTGGATTTGCGCAGGTCATTTCTCTTCCAATCATTTTTTTCAAAAAAATAAGTTGGCACACCTTTGTGAGCTGTCAGTTCTTCAAGGCAAGTAAGAAGCATAGTAAATAGCTGTGTTGATTTTTGCTGGGCATCCAAAATGTTCTTCAATGACTTTGGAGAGATCCAGGAATTAACTTAAAAATGGTAGATCTAATCTGACCTACTCTAAAATGGTCTAAAATGAATCATGAGCCAAAAACAAAAATGTTTATACAGTAGGATGTATAAGGAATAGGGGAAAATAGAGAACAGGGGAAAATAGAGAACATAGATTTCCCCAGGAATAAGGGGAAATTTGAGGAATAAACAAATCTGAGTGAATTTCCATCTCTATATTCATGGAATCTTTTTTTTAATGAAGTAGCACTGTTATTCAGTTTTAGAAGTCGTAGAAAAATTTGATGGCTTTTGCTGTTATAGCAATTGCTATTTAATGTTTTGTATCAGAAACCTCTGAAAGCAATCTCTCATCCAGATTGTGTTCAGAGAAAAGCAGCAGTTACTATGTGTGTGCAGAGTTTGGGGGTTTGGGATCATTGTCTTCTGCACATTGGGAAAGTTCTGACTGACCATCCAAGCCACGTTGTCAATCTGTTTCCACTCTTAACCTACTTCCCACGGGCTTTCAAGCTTTAGAAAGTCTCAAATACATGCAATCTAACTTCTCTCATTTGAAGATTCCCATCCCCATCTCTGGATGTTGCTCTGCTCACTTCTGTGCCTCTAGACTCCAGTGTCTCCTTCTGAGCCAAGCTGGAGAAGCAATACAGTCTGAGGGCTTGTTGCATTCCAGATGGTGATGTATTTGAGGGAAGGAACCACAGTGCCTGGAACCAATTTAAATTCCACTCTTATGTTATTGCAGTTGGTGGGCTCCTCCAGCTGCACAGTTGTAACTGCTATGGGGTAGATTTTTACAGAGCGGCTTCCTCAGTAAAAAGAGCCCTTTGCCTTTTCTTCCTAGTGTTTGCTAAGGATTTCTTTCTGAATAATTTAATAATTAAAAAAAACAAACAAGTGAAGTTGGTAAAAGGAGATTGCTAGCCTGTCCCAGCTTTTTACCTTTCAGTTATGCTAGATGACAAGCCCGTCTAGGGATTATGGGATTGGTAGGCTAACAGATCTGGAGAGCAACATAAGCAATTTAGGTCACAAAAAAGAAGTTAGTCTTTAAGATCCTAAAGACTGTTTTGTTAATTTTTCTACCCATCTGAAATATTTTTATCAGGATATTTTCTGTCAACAATTTTTCTATATCACAGAATCAAGTTTCGTGCTGCTATTTCTAGCTCTGCACTATTGTATTTCATTGTAGTGTTTACCGTACTTGTTATTGTAGTTGTTTGTTGAGTAAGGGCAAAATAAATCTCTCTGGCACATTTTCACCAGATCTTAAACATTTTCTGGTTCTATAAAACAAATATAAAACAGTTTTTTACCACAAATCAACAATATCTCTGACTTACTTGTTTCTTTGTCATTTACTCTTCTATTTGTCGGCCAGGCATAGTCCATTCTGCCCGTTATTCCTCCACAAGAGAAATAAATTTCTACTGTATTCTGTTCTGTTCTGTTCCATTCCACTCATTTATACGTTCACCAACAATACAGTAAGAAGAGTTCTACTTTTTGTGTGTGTGTGTTGTGAATGGGTCTTCCCCTTTGCATTTCTACTGGAACTACTCTGTTATCACAATTCTCCATTTTAACACAATGCTATTGAGCGCTGTTTCAAACCTGTCAATTCTATATACATCATTGCAGCAGCAACAAATTTGCCCATATTGGAAGTAAATAGCCATTTTTTTCAGCTTTCAAATATTTCCAAAAATTTAGTCAATGAATCATATAATTCTAGAAATGAAAGGCACCATTTAGGCCAGGCCTGTCAAATACCCTAACCCCATGGGCCAGAGGTGTCACATGCTGGTCACGCCCATGCCCGGTTTAGCGAAGGGGGGAAAAGTCCCGATATGTCATGTGACACTGCTGTGATGATATGAGTTTGACACCCCTGATTTAGGCCATCTAACCAACTCTATGCTCAATACATAGGTCAAAGCAAAGAAAATTGGCCATCCTGCCTTTGTATAAATAAATTGAAGAGGATCCTATCTCTTCTCTGTGTACTTGCACTGTCAAACTCCTGTTACTCTGAGATATTCCTCCTCTAACATTCGACTGGAACCTGACTGTCCTTATCTTAAAATCATTATTTCATGTTCTGCCTTACGAAAACAGTGCTTGATATTATTCTATGTGAAATCTCTTCACTTCAGCTACTGGAATTTTTCATGAGATTTAGTTTTTTTTTGTCTCCAATACTTTTCATTTTTCTGTCCAAATTTGCTCCAATTCATCTGAATACTTTTTAAAGTATTGGGACCAGAACTGGACCCAATTTTTAAAAAAGAGGTCTAGTCAATACAGAATAAAGTGAAATTATTACTTCCAGTGATTTAGAACTTATACTTCTTTAGATGCACTGTTCTGTGTTATCATAACACATAGCTGACTCGTAATTTACATTGCAACTACTATGTCAAGATTTTTCTTACTAGTAATATTGCCAAATTGTTTCCCATCCTCTAGCTATGCATTTCATTTCTCTAAGTGAATTATTTTGTATTTTGTCTCCGTTTCATTCTTTTCAGTCCATGCCTATAATCTATTAAGATTATTCTGAATTGTATTACCATCTTCTTGAGTCTTATGTCAACTGACATTTTAGCTATTCCTCTTAATGTTATCTCTATTAATCATCTGGAATATAAACTTTTCCATCCTTTTAATTAATATTTTTTGATAATGATAAACTTAATAAATCTTAAAATTCATTTTGATGCATTCCTGATCCATCTTCCTGTCAGGCAGCATATTTAAATGATAAGTCTGGTTAACACATATTTATTTTTATTCCTCATAGTACTGAATCACCAGTCACTGTAACTATTCTGTCTCCTTGCCAGATGCTGCTTGGCCCTTTGCAGAGGCACCATCTCATTTCCTGTTCGGCAACATATTTTTTCTTCTTTGAAAGTCCAGAGGCTTTTTCTTTTGGAAGACTATTAAATCTGTGAATTCCAGCAGTGCAGAGTATCTTTTATGTTGTTTCTGGATGACACTCTTGTCCACTCTTTAAACAAATACTCATTTGTTTTATGAAATGAAACTGCTTCATTGTCAGTTCTTGTTGAATGTGTCTTTATTGGATCTATGCTTTTGATGTTTGTCTACTTCCTGCTCCAATTTTTGTGCTTTTTCTTCAGACCCTGCTCCAAGCTTGGGCTTTCTACACATATAATTTATTTTCAGGAAAGCATCCAAAACATGTCATGTGCATAGCAAGTCATGTACATTCATCTCCACTGCTGTCTCTCAAAGACATCATCCACCAATACATGTTCATATTATTATGTCTTTCTCTGGTTTGCTCAGATATTGCTTCCAGAAAATGCCATATCACAAAACGTTTGGTGCTTTGGGGAAGACGGATCTGATTTCTGTGTACAAAAATCTCCTTTACAGGGTAGGAGCAGCAAATGAAACAAAAAATGTGCTGGAAATTTGATGGAGCCATTATAAGCAGAGCCATGGTTAAGGCAAATGAAACCGGGTCCCCTTTGGCTGAGGTAAAATCTCTTTCTCTGTGTTAGGAAGAGAATAGAGCAACCTTTCCTTTTTAGGGAAGGTTGTTGAGAAGGTGGTGGCGCTACAGCTCCGCAAATCCTTGGAAGAAGTGGATTATCTGGACCCATTTCAGTCCGGCTTCAGGCCTGGGCACAGCACTGAGATGGCATTGGTCGTGTTGGTTGATGATCTCTGGTGAGCCCGAGATAGGGATCATACCTTTATCTTGTTGCTACTTGTTCAATACCATCAACCATGGTATCCTTCTGCAGTGGCTTGGGGGGTTGGGAGTGAGAGGCACCATGCTTCAGTGGTTCTCCTCCTACCTCTTGGGCCATATGCAGATGGTGTTGGTAGGGGGGCAGAGGTCAAGCCTGAGGTCCCTGGCTTGCGGGGTTCCTCAAGGTTTGGTCCTCTCACCCCTCCTATTCAACATCTATATGAAACTGCTGGGTGAGATCATTTGAGGGTTCGGGGTGCAGTATCATCAGTATGCTGATGATACTCGATTGTTTATTGCCCTCTGGAATGAACTACCACCGCAGGTCCGCAGTGTCCCAGACTTAAGAACCTTCCACAAAGCACTCAAGACCTGGCTGTTCCGGCAAAATGGATTAGATTAACCCACCAAAATTTGTAATTTTAGTGGGATTTTAAATGTGTGTATATGTTATTTATTTATTATGTTGTGAGCCGCCTTGAGTCCTGTGGAATTGGGCAGAATACAAATTAAATTATTATTATTCCTCTCTTACCTCCTCTTTAGCATTGAGAGCCAGACCACATTCAATCTTCCCACTGCCATCCTTCCCTTCCCCTTCCATGCTTGAATTCAACAAAGGCATACAAAATAGCTTATCTGTCCATTCTCCAATTTTCCCTGTGCCTCCTTTCCCCTTGCCTCTTATTAGCTGCCACCCTTGAATTCAAGTCTAATGAACCCAGTTCTGCCCCTCTCCCTTTCTACTGCTTTTCTTCAACCATCCCAGTAGCTTGGCTTTTCCCCATCTCCAAACCTAGAACATCTCTGACATACACATTTTGAATTCATACCTACATTAAACATATATTTCAATCCAGGCATGGATCACTCACTGCCTTTCCTATGCATAGAAGAGATTGTACAGGGGACTTCTAAATTGTCTTCTACCCTAGGATAGATGATTAGTGTAATGATGCCCTCCAGTTCTGAGCATGAGACACTCATGGCCAGGTTTGTGAGAAAGGTCAGAGACTGTTCCGAACAATATTTGATAATTCCAGTTTCAGGAATAATTCAAGACGGAAGTTGACAAATCAAAAAAGTGTGTGGGCAGAGCTACAAGGATAATAAAATCTGCAAGGCAAATCACATTACCAGAACTTGCGTAAACTTTGCATGTTTTGCTTGCTGGAAGAAATCCTAGGAGATGTAAGTTTACAGCTTTCAAAATATTTATACTGATGTCAGAAGAAAAAGGAGAAACATTTGTTCACTGTGTCTGCTGCTGCTGGAATAAAAACAGAAAAGAGCAAAGTAGATTTGCAAACAGTTCTTCTTTCACTCCTATTTTAGAGATTCTTCCTTTCCAGTTTGGAAAGGAAAGGTAAAAATGTCTTTATAGTTGCATGCACTGATCACACACATTTATCTGAGAATATAAAAAGATCTGACTCAAATGTAGTTAGTTATTTATCACATTTATATGGCCATCCATCTCACCAGAAATGACTCTGGTTGGTGTACAGAGGGTAGTGTACAATCATGATTTAAAACATAGAGAAACATATACAGGTAGTCCTAGACTTACGATCTAACTGAGCTTGACAAGTACAGCCATAAGTCATAATGGTCATAAAGGAGGACATCATGTGGCCAGGCCTGATTTTACAACCCTTTTGCAGTGAACACCACAGTCATTAAGCAAACCTATTGTTCTTTTATTATGGCCATTTTCTTTCTTGTAAACTGGAAGCCAAATGCCAGTTTCTGGAAAAAAAAACCCATAACAAATTGTAGTCATGTAACTGTGGGGCATTGTAAATGGCCATAAATTCAGGCTGGCTGCCAAAACTCAAAATGCGACCAAAGATCCTCTGTAAAAAGTCTTTCATTCTATACTTTGTTACATGGGAAAAAATCCATTGCACTCAATGGGACTTTGTTCTAAATCCCACTGGGGATCAGAGACAGAACTACTGCTATTTCAATTTTATATGCACATTTAGATGAAGATAAATATTACTGAGTTCAGTATGGCTTACTGGTTGCTCAGGGAGTTTCCAGGTTTGAAACAGAAAATCTGAAAATCCTAAATCTGTTGAGATACTAGCCTAGGGACCACATGAATGCATCCTAAACTAAGTAAGAATGAGTTGTGAGGAAAACAGGGAACCTAACAAAGGGGCAGTCCACACTTCCCTATAAATTCTCAGATTGGAATAATAGAACAGATATACAATTATGAACTCTGGGTTCTTATTTCTATCCTTACCAATTAGCAAATTGACTGCCATGATTTTAATGTTTGGTCAAAGGCAATCCGAATCTTGTTCTTTAAGAGCAGAATTTACGACTGAAGGTACCAGTAATAAACCTTGTGTTTAAAATTTCTTAAAAGATAGATTCATAAATATGACATGGAAGTTATTATGTTAATTCCATGATAAATGTGCAAAGAAATGCAAGAGTTCTTTGCATGAATAGCAAGCCCAATGTTTTTGTTTGCTTATGTTTCATGGAATGCCATCTGGCTTTCCAAGGTCATCTTGATATGTGGCCTCCAAGCCTTTGCATGTAACTCAAATATCTCTTCTGCTTATGACTGATTATTATCTTATAACATTCAAGGACAAAAGAAAGATTATCCTGCATTATCTTCAATTTAATTATTATTAATACAGCATAATTGGAGTATATGGCACTTTCCAGTTGGGAAGGACAGGAAAATAATCTGCTTGGCAATTCCAAAGCTTTAAAAGTGGACAATGTGTTTTTGCTACAATACAATCACATTGCTACTCATAGCTGGTTTCAGCAGTAAGACAATCACCAAAGAATAATTCTGGCACTTTTTATTTATGGCATGAATTTATGAGGGCAACAATCATTATGCACTTTCTTTTCTCTGGTGCTGGTCATAGGCCCTAATAGAGACAGCGTTCAGCTCTGGGACCTGTTCCATTTTATTTTGCACAGCCAAAATCAGCAACTGAACACGTGGGCCAATGTCACAAGATTAAAAAAACAATTGCTACAAAAACAACAACAACAACTAATTGCTACCAACCTGCCTTCCATTGCGGACCTGTATACTGCATGAGTCAAAAAGAGGGCTGTGAAAATATCTACAGACCCTCTCATCCTGGACATAAATTGTTTCAACTTCTACCCTCAAAACGGCACTATAGGGCACTGCACACCAGAACAACTAAACACAAGGACAGTTTTTCCTCGATGCCGTCACTCTTCTAAACAACTAATTCCCACAATACTGTCAAATTATTTATTAAGACTGTATTACTATTATTCTTCTCATCCTTCCTAGTACCTATCTCTTCCCACTTATAACTATAACCGGGTCACTTGTATCTTTACAATTTATATTGTTTTATCTGTTTCCTAATATGATTTTTCTTTTTGAATTTTTTTTTTATTTTTTAAAATTAAAACACATATTGTGTCCAGCAGGACGTTTCAGGGATCATATACATTTTCAA
>JANHGC010008212.1:231376-244520 GCA_027560395.1 Boaedon fuliginosus
AGATAGATAGATAGATAGATAGATAGATAGATAGATAGATAGATAGATAGATAGATAGATAGATAGATAAATAAATTTTACATAACCTTTGAATACTGCCTCCACTTGTCCTTTTTTTATTTTATTTTTACTTTTTTTCAATGGGGGAGAACAGTCAGGAAAGAAAATGCACTGGGAAAGAGAAAGAAGCAGAAATAGCAGCCAGTGTTTATCAGCAAAGAAAAGGAAATCTTAGAGGAATCCTACTCAATTGATTAAGGAAGGAAAGAGTTGCAGGATAAGAAAAGGAAACTAATACATGAAGACAGCAGAGATGCTTGTTGATATATTTTCTAGTTCTGGTTTGCTTTTGAAGCTCTCCATTCAATTTTATACCTGCAAAGATTTTTTTTTTATTTGTTCTTTTGTTTACCTTTCTACTGATTCACACAACAGTGTTGTCTAGATCAGGAGTTTTCAAACTATTTTTCAGGCAGTGGAACCTGATATTACTGGGTATTATATAGCTTACAATTCTTATGTACTTATAGAAGTAATTTTCAAACTTAGATGAAAAAGTCTAAGGCTTTTTCTAAAATAAATAGGAGGGAATAGGAAGAAAACATTTTGATAATTGAATCATATCAACTAATATAATCAAGGCACAAATCAAAGTTTAATGGTATGAAACAGTAAGACTACAATGCTAAGGTATTAATGGCTATGATGAATTTCCAATTTGTCCCTTATTATTTAATGTTAAGTAATTTAATTAAATATTATTAATTAAATTGGAACACGCAGAAAATGGGATGTGCGGAGGCTGAAAATGGGGCTCATGAAGGCAGCAATAGGCAATGGCAATCCTTGCAGCCTGAAACAGCTGATCATCGGAAGGCTGATCCAACCGACAATCAGCTGTTTCTGCTAATCAGGCTGTGCTGAAGCTGAAACAGGCTGCTTGCTGTTTGTTACAAGGAGGCAAATTGCTGGGAGGCAGAGGCTGAAGAGTGGCTGGCGGGTGGGTGGGGCTTCAACATCATTCGCTGCATAAGATGCACAGACATTTCCACCCACTTTTGGAAAGGAGAATTCATCAATTTATGGAAGACTGGATGGTAAGTGGCTACCAGTCATGATTGCTGTATACTATGTCCAGCTTTGGAATCCCAAATCCCAAATGTTTAGCAGTTGCTAAAAGCAAAATTGGAAGGGGGCTCTGCAATCATGTCCTATTTGTCTTGGGTTTCCCAAAGGCACCAGTAGACCTTTCTGAGAGTAATCAGCATTCAAGGTTGGATTCATTACAGAATGTTTTAACTATTTGTTATTCTTAAGGGGTGGTTACAGACACCAAGCAGGTATGTTTTTTCTGTTGGCCCTGCCTGCCTGCTAATGCAAAACCATGGGTGCCTGATCTTTACTTGCTTGGTTAAATATTTATTTATTTACATCTTGGCTTACTTACTTGACAGATAAATTTAGTGCCATCCCAACTGAAAAGACTCTCAGATCTTGTGATTGTTCTCCTTGCCGCATGGCTAGAAGAAAGAACTCATTGCATCCTTCCCTATCTATCATGCCTTATTTTGTAACAGCCAAGAGTCTTCAAGACATAGAATGCTTCAGCTATGGGTTGTTTTTGAAATTGGGCCCTTATTCAACATAACCAAGTAGCCATGCAGTTTTTTGGAAAAAACACATTTTTTTCAACTTTGGTTAAGGATGCTTGCCTGCTGGGATCAGAAATGAATTCTTTTTTGGTGAAGGGAGGGCAATTAAGCTGCTTCTTTGCATGGTTATCTCTCTATTCAGTGGTACAAAGATGTGTGATTTAAAATACATATCGTTTGGAAGAGCTTAATATTCCTATTGTCAATAGTCATAAAGTTATAGGAGAATTTACAGTCGAGCTGCCTTAAGGGTTTTCTGCCCTTCTTCTGCACCTGTTGGAAGCAACTGATTTGTCATAAAGAGAAGCAGGAGTTTTTGCTGAGGCCCCACCCTCTCTGTCATTGACATACTGCTTGAGTATGAATGCAGATCATAGTCCATGCGAGGCTGCTTCCTCATGGAGAAGAGGGAGTTGATCTTCACCTCTGATAGGGCATGTGAGTCTCTGTATGTTCAAAGATTTACAGATTAATAAGTGATGTTCCCTTTGGTTACCTTATTGGGGTACTACTGTAATCTACGAAGAAGGATACATTGTCTCCTGATGATACTTTCTCTGTTATGCCCTTTCTGCAGTAACCACAGCAGGAGGCAAAACTGCCTATTTCTAGCGCCTAAGTCACATTCTGCTTCCTTGCCTCACCATCTGCCTAATGAATAGGACATAGACTAGAAGAACGTTCTGGTTTTTGTAAGGGAATATCTGTTTCCTTCTTCGCACCTGCGTATCTCTGTATGTTTTTCTCTCCCTAGTCTTCTTCAATAGACTTTCTGTTTCGTGGTTTTCTGTCACTGCAGGTGGATTCCATCTTGTTTGCAGAATTCCAGGCTTGGAAGGAGTCTCCAACATTGGACAAATCGTGTCCTTTTCTCAAGAGGATTTACCATGAAGATGTAGGCCCTTGCCTGGACTTCACCAAGCATGAAGTCAGTTTAAAGATGAGTTGTTCAGAGATTTCTGAGAGATGAAGGTGCTTCTTCCTTGTTGACATGAATTCCTTGTGTTTGTTTTTTTGTTGCAGCTTTCAGAGCTGGTTCAGGCAGCTGTGGAGCAGAACACCCTTACCATTGAACCAGTGGCTACCCAGGCATTGCCTGTAGTGAAGGTGGCAGCCATTGAATGCGGTGGACCAAAGTAAGATCATAACAGCTGTCCAGCTGCATTGGTTTTTTTACTCCTGCTCTTCTTCCACAGATGCACCATTAGTTTCTAACATGCTACATTACCAATTGTCTTATATTTGGTTCTTCACAGAATTTGTTTTATTGCACCATTGTGTATCCTTCCTTTCAATTTCTACTGCTTGGCCCACAAAAACACTCAGACGTTAAGTGAGCCTGAGAGATATGATTAATTATTGTTGATGGTTATCTTCAGCCACCACTTTTTTTGAGAGAGAGAGAGAGAGAGAGAGAATGAAAGAGGGAGGGAGGGAGAGTGGGGGGAGGATAATGATTTGATCGCTATGTCTACTATTGTAGTCAACTCTGGGCAGAGGATTTCAATTGCCTGGAGTTGCCCAGTTGCTTTCTCCCATCAGATTGCATGGCTGCTAAGGTGGTTCATCTGCTATGCAATCCCCTCCCCCCCCAATTGGCATCAGTGCAACGTGGGGCACTTGGTTACTTTAGACCCATGGTCAGTCTGCTGGGCTGGAAATAACTTATCTTTGAGACAGATATTCTGTCTGCCCCATTTAAACTTTAGGAATAGTGCAGTCCAGAATTCTGCTACTCTGAGTTTCTTCTTGTCGGTTTCTTGGTCAGTATAGGATGTGCACTGATGATGTTACCTAGTTAGGGTAATGAAACATCTGCAAGAAAACAAGCAAGCTCAGAGAACTCCAAAGACCCCTCATATAGAATTGTAGCCTAAATAATTTAGATGTTAATCTTCCCACAGTACAGTTTGAGCTGTGCTTTCTACATGCACACCGCCATTAATCCAAGAAGAATGAATGTTGCAATTTCTAGCCTAATACTAGTTTCAACTTCTTATTTCTTCTCACAGTGGGTTCCGGTCCCAAATTATAACGTAAGTTTTTTTTTTAAGCCAGTGAAAAGGTATTTACTCCATTATTAATAAGCTACTAACTCAAGTTGTTACTAACCGCTTTGTAAATAGTGCTATCAAAATTTATTTATTTATCAAATAAATTGTAAGCATTCAGGATGCTGATGTCAGGGTTCCAAAGAAACTTCCCCATATCTATTTAGCACTCAGAGACAGAGTTCATCCAAGTAAGAATTTATTTAGAGAAGTCATGTTGGTACATCTGGGAAAACCGAATCTGAAAATTCCAGGTTTTCCCTTTGTAGCTGAAAATCCAAAACCCATCCCCTGCACCCATTAGTCCATCACATTGTCGAATCACTGGTCGCCCCAACTGGAGACACTCCTTCAACCACTCTAATCCCAGATGCAGGATGGCACAGCCTTGATTCAGAAGAAGAATGTTGTTATATCTAAAATTCCACCTCTCTCTAACCCCCACTCCCAATTTCCCAGGCATTAAAATGTGGCAGCATGGAAGCTTCTAAGAAAAATGGCTTCTAAAGCTGACAGCATACCATATAATCTTCAATTACAACTGTTTTTGAAATGGTTCATCTTTATTCCTGCACCACTGGGTATATAATCCCAAAGGGGTATTTTTATCTACTAACTGCCAACTTTCTCCTGTAATACTGTATTAACTTTACTTGGTTTTATGTGTTGCTTGTTACCTCCCAAATGCTACAGCTAGACTTTTTCAAATGTCAAATTTTAATGCGAGAAATTTTGAATTGCTTACAGGTGAATTAATGGTAATTTTCTTTTCTTTTCTTTTCTTTTCTTTTCTTTTCTTTTCTTTTCTTTTCTTAAATTAAATTAAATTAAATTAAATTAAATTAAATTAAATTATTTGATTTATATCCCGCCTCTCTTCACCCATTTTGGGGAACTCGAGGCAGCAAATCTACAGAAGGAAGAAAAACAAGATGCAACAAATCCAGATATTCTACACTGCTAATCTTCATAATGATAATTGAACTCATTTACTGTAGAGTAGGAAGAGGTGATCGAAAGGAGCAGATTATTTGTAAATGCATCTTTATGATTTTTCCATTTCTTAATATTTTTATTTCTAATAAGGCCAGATTCCAAACTTTCTGCAGCCTCTATAGCAGCAACATGTTTTGAGACTGAATGCCCCAAATGCGTTTTTCAAATAAGCTGCAAACAGCAAGTTTTGAATCAACAAAGTTTGATTCAACAGAAACACTGACTGGCCTCCAAGATTAAAAAAAAAAAAGAAGCAGGAGGGCTGTACAAAGTCAAGTATGCTGGGGAATTCTGGGAGTTAAAAATCATTGGTTTAGATCAGGGGTCCCCAACCTTGGCAACTTTAAGACTTGTGGACTTCAACTCCCAAGATTCTGAGAGTTGAGGTCCACAAGTCTTAAAGTTGCCAAAGTTGGAGACCCTTGATTTAGACAATTAACAATTTTAATTGACAGAATAGGAAGATCTCCCAGAATATAACAATCCCTACTATGAAGTTGACAAGTTTATTATCCAATTCTAAGAAGTGTAAATTGAACTGAATGAGTTGAACTTCTTTGTTAATAAGTATGCTTAGCTTTATAGCCTTAATCCTCTTTTAGGATAAATTCATAGTATAGAGAATAACTTAAAAAAAAAGACAACCTACTGTGAAACTCTTTAATAGGATGCAGAAATGAAGGTCTTTACTTGATTTTACATTATAGTGTTTTGTTCCCTTTAGTCAAGGCCTCTAGATGACATCCTGCTTAACTCTTTCCACTCCTATCTTCATTTTTATAGGAAATGTGCCCTGAGTGGCCTGTCCCGAGCCTGCAAGCATCGCATCAAACTGGGGGATTCGGGGAATTATTACTACATTTCTCCTTCCTGCAGGGCCAGGGTAAGTTCTTATTAATAATTCACGTAGCAGAAAATAATCTAATCTTTATCTGCACACTATAAATGTGAATGCATGCAGAACAATTCTGTTCAGCTTGCTTGCATTTGTTTTGCCTTGCTCCATGCCTTTTTTAGATATCTTGCATCTGATGCCAAGAGAGTAATCTATCATCTTAAAGAAAGAAGAGTTTACTATTGTCTGTGCTATTGACATATGTTTTTTGTAAATATTTCCAAATGGGCTTATAAACAGAAGTAATGTTTGTTCTCTCTTTCAGATTACAGCTGTATGCAACTTCTTCACTTACATTCGGTACATCCAGCAGGGACTGGTGAGACAAGATGGTAAGAATTCCCCTTTCTCTCTCTCTTGAGGTGTGGAAGTTAATTCACAAGGTTCACAACCAATTTATGTGATTACAAATGGGACCACCAAATCATTCCAAGCATTTTGGGCATTTCATAAGGGAACATTCAAGAGAGAATTATCCCCCATCCCTTGTAAATGTTACCCAAAGCAGGTAGAAAAGAAAGGTAATCTAGCTGAACTAAAGTGTTCAGCTACATTACCTGAAATAATCTAGTTAATCTAATGTGTAATGGATTGAAAAGTTCATATGCATAAAATCAATCCCAAACTTCAGAAATAAGTTCAAGAAGGTATAGGTGATGCTAAGATCCAAGTTGGGATTTGAACCTTGCATAATTTAGACTATTTTTAGGATAGCATATTAATTAAAAAATGACTACGGATGCCTTCCATTCAGTGAGAAGATAAATATGTGGTTGTCCTGGGCAGAAGGAATAATCTTGTGAACAGGAGGAAGAGCCACAACTAAATTGCTTGGATAAAAGAAATCTGAATCCAGAGCAGAAATGTAATTTCAGAAAGTGGAGGGCTGATGGTGGTGGAAGAAGAAGATTATATTGTTAAGCAAAGGACAGTGGTAACACCCCTCTCCCAGCCTTTTGGTCCATAGAGAAATAGCCATTTTTGTAGGGCAAGGATCTTGCTTTTGTGTTTGTGGAACACGGATGCTGCACATCAATTCCTCTACCTTCATATTTTAGCAAGATCTCTTGCTAAATATGAAGTGGCTTTACGAAATGGAAGGGATGGGTTCCTCAAATAATTCTCATGACTCCTGAACATTTGGCCACAGTGATTGAGCTGATGAGTGTTTTGCTCAGGAGAGCAATACAGTGGGGAAGCTAGCATAGAGCAAACAGGTTTGTCTTCTGCTACAATGATTTCTCATTTGCTTCTCTGTTTAATCTCTTTCTCTTCCTTTGACCCACAGTGGAATTGATGTATTGGGAAGTCATGAGGCTTCGGAAGGAAATGTCCATTGCTAAACTGGGATTCTATCCCAGTGAGATATAAATGGAAGGTGATGATCAGGAAGGATTTTTGCCTTCAGTTGTTCTGTGGACACCCAGAAAATCGATGACAGAATGTCTGCTCATACTCAAGATGATCCAATATTAATTGAAAACGTAAGAAGCACAGGCTTTTCCTGTTGAGTGACAGCTTTCTTGAGAGCATCTACTCCAGGCATTTTTACCCAGTGAATATGAGCTCTCTGGCACTATGGAATGAGGCCATGTTGGAACTCCTTCCTTTTTTCTATGCATTCCTCCTCAGCCAGTATATAATATTCTACTTAAAAGTCACTCTATATACACACATGTATAAGTATATAAAAAATATTCCTGAGGCCTCGGCTGGACCTTGGGCTCATTATCTGCTTGCCACTCTGAAATCTAAATGCTGTTGGTCACTGCTGCATAATTAATAGATAGAAAAACTACTGCTCCAGCTTTCCAAAGGCATGCACCTGCTGAAAACAGCCTTCCTCGAGAGCTGCAAGGTGCAGATTCCTTCAGTATTTCTTAGGAGCTTGAAAGAGGTAGCTGGGAAAGCATTTGGTTTTGTTTCCGATTATAGCTCAGGGTTTTCCTTTGAGAGATCCACGGACCCTTTGCCGCACTCCGCACGCTGGTATTAAAGCCACTCCTGATCAAAAATCCCAGTTGTGATGGAAGGATGGGGAAATGATCTAATGGATAGCCACTCATGACCAATGGACTTCTTTTTTATGCCACAGACATTCTAGACGAAGTGTGCTTAATTGCATTCAACATATTAATCATGGATCCGTTGCCATGATCTTCCTTTATCCCACATTTCTGCTGTACTCCTGGGATCTCATTTAGAGGCTTGCCTGTGGCTAAGTATTTTCTAAACTTAAGCCCCCCCCCCGCACCCTTTATTCACATCCAAAGATTGACCTCAGAGACTGAATTTTCTGGCAAGTCATTAGAAGTTACACACATTCTGCAATTTTTAAAAATTGAGGGCTATTTGGATTTAATTAGTGAAACTTCAATTTTGATGCTACAGTATTGGGGAGGATCTCTCTCTTTTTCTGGTATTTTAGGGTGTACTAAAAGTTGATATTGAATTTTTAATTCAACTATCTAGATTACCTGTTGCGTGTTAATAAAATGAAAATGCCTCTCATTTTGTCTGGTTAAAGAAGGAAAAAGCTTTTCCTTTTGAATAATATTTTGAAACTTCTGAGATGAGAACAACTGATACAGGCTTCCTAGAAGACATAATTTCCCTTGGTAGTCATTCCCTCCTACTTTCAGACCGAGTGGTCTAGTTGGTGGTTACTCATTGTGGAAGGCATTTGCTATTTCAGCTTCCATCCATGAATAATGACAGTGAAAATCAGGCTTTGTTTGTAATCCATGAATTCACAAAGCCTCTACAATCAGAGTCTGCTGCTTGGATGAATTTAGCCAATCAATTCAGTTTGTGTTTCTTAGAGATTGTTCCATTGGTTCCATTGGACATGTATATCTGGTTGGCAGCAGAATTTTGCATACATTGTGACTTCCTTTTATCTCCTTATGATTGCACCCTCGTTCTGGATCTGTGTGCACTTTACCAGATTTTCAACTCTACCATCACAAGAGGAGGAAGCCAGAATATGACACAGTGGATAGAAGTTATCAACTGATCATTGGTGGGGTTGGGATTATGTTCTGAATGCGATGTGAAGCCAGATCTGTCAGAGTTACCTGTAATCGCTGAATTGGACACTACTATTTCTATTCTTGGGGAAGTAATGTTTTCTTCAGTTTGCCTTGAAATTAATAGGTTGACTTCACTAATATGTTGTGTTTATGAGCAATAGAACAAGCAGTCTTTGAGGTTTTACTGAAAGTTATTGACTTGGGAGTATTTTATAGTGTTGTATATCAAACAGTATTTTTTTGACCCAGTTGTTGGAGTGGAACTGAAGATACCACACTGCTTTGTTGTTCACTATCCCCTGGCTACTATCCTAATCATTTATAGTACCACTTGAGGGCTAAAGATTGTATGCATTCATACAGCAGTCAGAAACTCTTCTCTTGAAGGATGTATTTGGGAAGTATGCTGTTGAAATTATGTAATCAGGAGAACAAGTAATAACATACCCTTTTCCTGGTATAAGATGTCTGTGCATCATAGGACAGCTGCACCAAGATGGATGAATAAGCCAGAGTTTTAGAATTGCTTCTTTTACAGCAGAGACTGCTGCCTTTTTTTTAATCTCAGACACCTAAAATAATGAAGTATGTGAGTATATGAAGAATGATCTTTTGGGCCAGAGAGGCAGTTAGTCACGTAGCATCTTGCAAAGACTGCAGAATGAAATTGTCAAAGGAGGCCTTAAATCTATTCGTACTCAGCGGTGAGCATGTATCTGATTGCTTTTCCACTGAGCTAAAACCAGAAGTGAAATAGTTTATAGCAACATTTGCTTCAAGAATATTGACTTCTGTCATTTTGCCTACAAAGTAATACAGGAATTGACCTATTAAGGATGCGCCCCAGAGCATTCTAATGACTGTTCAATCACCTTTTCCAGACTCGTGTCCTGATGGGTTAACTGAGAACTCTAGTCCAGCTCATCTGGAAGACAACAAGAAGGTGGAGGGTGCACTAAGGCACAGTGATAAGCAAGCAAATGTTTAATGATGGTGAAGGACAACTAAAAGGGTCCTTGTAGAAATGGTGACTGCCTAACGAGAAAGTCCAGTTTGTTCATTGAAGGGAGATTTAGCATTGTTTTGAGTACAAAATGAACTGTTGTGAAGGATATCCTCTGAAATTTCAACTGCAAAAAGTATTTCTTACACCAAATTCATTGCAAAGGCCTCCAGTTTATTTCACACTGGCTGGAGGTTTTGGACTGTTATTATTTACTTATCAATAACTGCTCCTATGAGAGATGAAGGAAATTATTAGATCAAGATGGCTTTGCTAGCTACCAGTTTCCCCAAATTACAAGAATTGGTTGTCTGAAAAGAGAAAAAAAGCATATTACAGCAGCTTTGAATATTTTCTCCTGGTTGCATTATTATCTCTTCCTTCTGTGTTCCTATTCTAATAACATATGCTGATTCTATTTAATAAATAGACTCCAGTGTTGACATGAAGCTGGTTCTTATTGTCATTGGACTGATTTCTTTTGAAGTCTGCATGTATTCCAGTGATAAAATAAAAAAGGCATTACAAGCAGTATTGATTGTGTGTATATTAGTGTTGAAGCTTGAATTACTATTAATTTTACTTCCTTACTAAAGAGACATCATTATGCCAAGCATTTTTCCATACAATTACCAGCACTAGACTCCAACTCAGATCACCTAAATAACAAACTCAGAATTGCACCCAAAATGAGCCTTGGCCTAAAAGGCAGCAGTGTCTCCATTAGGGTCAGAATGACCATCAGTTGAAGCATGACACATTAACCATGGAAAGAAATGATGCATGTCCTGTTCAGATGGAGACATAAAAGACACCTAGCTCCAGAGCCCAAAACAATCCCTTTTGGCTTGCATAGTTAGTTCATTCAAACCACCAAGGAGTGAAGTAGAAACAGTACCCACAGGTATGTCATGAAAATACCTTGACCATATTCTTTATTTTAGTATAAAATATGGCCTTGTTTTGGATCAGAGGAATGTCAGAGCTCAGTCTGTACAGATTAACTACTTTTTCTATTAACTGCCTGCCTGCTCAAAATAGTTCCACATCAAATGCTCTGCTGTGGCGTTACTTAGGGGTCATGCTTTGTAAGCACGCATTGGCCATCTGGATGAATAAAACAAGAGCTCTGTGTGTGGGGGAAAGAGAATGATTTGAGGTAGAAAATGACTCATTCAGAACACACCCCAAAATGCAGGTAGGCATTTTTCTCTTTAGAACTACTAGGCCTTGATTGGTGTTCTGGCCTAGAATTTTGCTTCTTGGAACACAAATCCTAAAATCAAGGAAAGGAGATCTGTGAATGACTTACCCATTACAGGTTTTCAGTATGAATTTAAACCGCTGTTCTCTACCTCTTGACTAATACACTCTGCAAAGCACGACCTGTCATCCTATTTTATGCTCCTTGGAATATTACAAACTTTGAGGTAAAAATTAACTTATAAGTGCACACACTAATAGACAGTTGATTAGGGATATATGGGTCTCTTAGTGATGAGCAAATGTGATGAAATAAAATTGTTATTCATCTCTGTGCTGCTTAGTTCAATACATTGCCCTAGTGAAGATTTAGTTTTTCTAGTGTTCTTCAGTTATTCATGTGCTGTATATTTAAAACTGCAGATTAATGTAGACATGGGGTTTCACACAGCCTGATGAATTAACTCATATGAAACTCTATAGTTTAGAAAGAGTCTGCCTCCCTGGCATTAATTGGATTTTAGCTCCTGGTGTTTTTTTTTTAATCTGCATAATCTGTGGCTCTAGGTAATTGTGAAAGTGTGAACTGTGATGAACAACTGGCATCCAGAAAGGGACGAGACAAGGGTGTCTGTTATCACCATTGTTATTTCTACTGACTTTAGAAGTTCTGAACAGAGAAATTAGGAAGGATAAAGATATACATGGGTTGAGGATTAAAAAGGAGGAATATAAATTTCAGGCCTTTGCAAATGACTTGGTTTTTATAATAGAAGAAGCTGAAGAATCGGGACAGAGATTGTTGGAGAGAATAATAGAATATGGTGAAATTGCTGGATTAAAAATAAAGATAAAACAAAAATAATAGTTAAAAATCTTACAGAAAAATAAAAAAAATGACCTACAACAGAAATTAGATATCCAGATTGTTAAGAAAGTGAAATATCTAGGGGTGTTTCTAACAGCAAAACACACTGCAATTAGAAGTGACAATTATGATAAATTGGTGAAACAGGTTAAGATAGACCTTGAGAAATGGAAGAACCTACAATTATCTTTAATGGGAAGAAAAGCCACAGTAAAAATGAATATACTTCCAAGATTTTTATATTTGTTCCAGATGGTCCCAATAAAGTTAAAGAAAAGGTATTTTTAGGAATTGAACAAGGTGATCTTGAAATTCATCTGGCAAGGAAAAAAAGCAAGAATTAAAATGAAATTGTTACAAGACTCAAGGGGAGGTTTTGGTCTTCTAGATTGGGAATTATATTACCAGGCGGCAGGATTGATGTGGATGAAAGAATGGATACAACTTAGAAATGTAAGGTTGTTAATGCTAGAAGGTCATGATTTACAAACTGGGTGGCATACATTTTTGTGGTACCAAGGTAGTAAAATGCATAGCTATTTTAAAAGACATTTGGTAATGAATGCATTCTTGTCTATGGGAGAAAACCAAGGAATAGCATTATTGGAAAATACCAGGATGGTTATCAACAGTAGAGGCAATTATACATCCTAACTTGGTAAATTTAGGGAATATTCTTAGATATAAAATATATTGACTAAAAACAGGGAACTCAAAAATAAACAATAGCTGTTGGAACAGAGTATTGATATGACATGGTATGTGTATCTGCAAATCAAGGTATGAAAAAGACACAAAACAATATGGATTTTATGGGAAATTTACTGAATTACTGAAAGGATGAAAAGTTGATTTCTAAGCCATATGACTTTTTGTTAAAGTTTAAATTAGCAGAAGAATAGGTGAAAGAAACTATGATTGCATGGGCTAAGAATTTTGGCTACACTATAGTGTTGGAGAAATAGGAAGAACTTTGGAAAAGAAATGATACTTTGACAATGTCAACAGCATATAGAGAATTTGTATAAGATGTTTTACAGGTGACATTTTGATCCAGCAAGACAGGCGAGAATATTTAAAAATAAATCAACTAAATGTTAGAAGTGTCAGCAGGATCCACAATCATATTTTCATATATGGTGGACCTGTCCAGAAGCAAGAAAATATTGGTTAAAAATACAGGAATGGTTAGAAAGGATGACACTTTATATTGAATTTAAACCAGAAATATTTCTTTTAGGGATTATACTAGAAATGTAAAGAAAATATATGTTTGATGGTACATATTTTGACAGCGGCAAGGATTGTATTTGCACAGCAATGAAAAGCTTTGAAGAAACCGAATGAAGTTGTAATTAAAAAGATATTAGAATGTGCAGAAATGAACAGGTTAACAATGGAGATTAAAGGGAAAGATGATACTGAGTATTATAAGATATGGCAA
>JANHGC010008212.1:244620-259322 GCA_027560395.1 Boaedon fuliginosus
GAGCAACATATGCAAATCAGCATTATGAAGAGGAGGGGGATAAAGAGAACCCGAGCCAGGCCGGGTCATCAGCTAGTCACCAAAATAATAACAATAAGGTTCCCCTTGTCATGTGAAGTAACTGTCTCTTCTGCATTGGTTAACCACACTGAAGTATTGTGTGCATTTTTGTGGACTAAACTTTAAGAATGCAGATAAATACAAACGGATTCAGGTAGGGTAGCAAAGATGGACACTAGGTTCTAGGAGGAAAGGCTGCGGGAAATACACAGGTTTCATTGTGAAGAGGCTAAAAGGAGATATGTTAGTACGAAGTACCCAAAAGATCATGTTCTGTGCTTTATTATTCCAGAGTGAAGCCCAAAAAACAAGGCATTTAAGTTACAGGAAGATATTCTGATTGAATGTGTGTGTGTGTGAAATCCTAACTGCAAAAGCAGTTGATGTTAAAACAGATTATCTAATCAGAAGGTTGGCTCCTGTTTGTAAATGTGTTCAAACAGAAACTATCAGGCATGCTTTAATTTGAATTTTTGAATATATTAATATTTGTAATACTGCTGTATTATTCTATTGTCTTGAGGATCAGATAGAGTATTTCTGAGGGATGACAATCCAGCATCAGTTTGAAGATTTCCATTGAAGATCCCACTATGTTATATGGCAACTTTCCTTCGGCAGAAAGCTTATACAATCTTGCCTACTTCATAATTTTAACCTGTTCATTTTGGGCCTAATTTCTGGGACAATAAAAAATAAATCCACTCAATCTGTGGGTAATCTTCAGATATTTCAAGATTCAAACAACTTCCCTCAGTTGACTGATCCATTGGCTAAACAAATGTAGAAACTTTAACTGATCTTCCAGATCCCTCACTATTTTGGTAGCCCTCTTCTAAAGTTGGCCAATGTCCTTTCTGAACTATGGAATACAGAACTAAGTATTCCAAGTAGAATCTGATCAGGGAAATATAGAGTGGAACAAATATTTTGTATGACTTGGATTCTATATTTCCTTAGGGCAATATTTTATGATGCTTCACTAATCCAGAGAAAACACAAACTCCTTTGGAACCTATTGATTCAGATTAGTCTGAGATAAAAAATGGTCAGAAAACCGAAAACTGAATACAAGACCCAATATTTAGAGCTAATAACCATATGGATTGGTATAGAAATGTAGCAATTAATGTGTGCATGTGATTACCAAGTATTTTAATCTCCAAGAACATGTACAATAAAAGAGACTTGTATTCCAAATGCAAAAGCTACCATTTTATTTCAATTTATTTCTACCATTTATTTTCAATGTTTTTTCACAAACAAGAAAATTTAAGTAACCACTGAGATTTTTAGTTAAGGAAGGAAAAGTAACTATCACACCATTTCCTTTCCTCTGCCTATCTTATTCTAGTGGGGCTGTTATATTTGCAAAAAACTGTTATGTACAACTGTGTATTGGCCCCTTCTTTTGTGGATTGTCCCAGCAACATTGCTGTTTATTTTAAACAATGATTCTTACCTAGAGGTGCTATCAATAGATGCAGCTGCCTTTCCCCAAAACTGCTGGCAGTGCAGGTTGTTTTACAGACTTTTTTTCTTTTTTAAATTAATAACCTGGTAAGAATAAAGCTATTGAATCGAGAAGGCTGAAATCCCAACATTCTGGGGGCTCCTCTTGAGTTAAACAAATAGAAAATAGCCAGGCAATGCAAGGTGGCTGGAGTGGAACAAAACTGTAGGAAATTCCTGCAAGTTCTGATAGAAATGAATTGTTCTTGAACAAAAGGTTGAGAGAACAACAAAGAAATCAGAAGCCTTCAGATTAAGTGAGCTGCCCAATTGGAAGACTGCGTAAGAGATGCTACAGGACTTTTATTTTTGTGCTCATTCCTGTTGCAACAAAGAAAATGAAGTACATTCATGGAACTAGGCAGGCATGACTAAGCCAAATGCCAACACTTACATGAGTCAATGCTAAATTATGTGCTTAAACTGCTCACATTTAACTTTGGCTGGGTCATGCCCTGAGAGATTAAGACAGCCTTTCTCTGCTACCCTCCAGAACTTCAAAACTCCCATATCCCAATCTAGGAAAGCTCAAATGCTCTGGCTCCAAACATCTGGAGGACATCAGATAGGAAAAGTCTGGATTAAGGCAAAGTATTGTGTTATCCATAATTTAATGTTTACTCACTCCCTATATTATGTTCTAAAGAGGCTAAAAATATGGAATGTTCCTGCTAATTCTGCAACCAGAGATTCTCAGATTCATAATAAAATGTCTCTTGAGTAATTAAGGTTAAAGCCACCTTAGTGGTATTTATATGCATAGTGGCAAGTAGCAGTTCCATTACTTGCCAATAATCAAGAAGCAATGAATAGGCATTGGGGAAAAAATTGACTGCAATTTGAGATGTACTCTTTGAGAGTTAGCCCAAAATTTCAAGCTTCCAGTGAGCTATCATGACAAACTGATGTCAGAAAAACATATTGTGGCTGAAGATGGCACCCAAATGCTTATGTGCTGCCAAAATATCTCTAAAGTAAAGAGATTGCAAGATTACCTGCATGTACCCCACACAGGTCTTTTTGTGAGCAGACAGCAGGAAATGCATTCTTTTTGTGGTCAACTCATTTCAAGTTGTGAATCATGGAATTTCTTTGTGCTTAGAGCCGCTAACATTGTCTATATCAGGGGTGTCAAACTCACATAATCACGTCATCACAACTTGTGATGGCAAGATGTATCACAACTCTCCCCCCTTTGCTACACCAGGGGTTGGCATGGCCAGCATGTGATGCATCTGGCCCATGGGCCGGGGGTTTGACACCCCTGGTCTTATGGATCATGTGTTTGACTGAGGTTCATTTCTTAACCACTTTGAATTTAATTTTTCTCCAATTTGGCTGTTTTTTTAAAATAAGATTGAGAACTTTCAGTCTGGCAAATTTTATTGAAATTACGGGTGAGTTTCCTTCAATTCTTAAAAAAAAGTTAAAGATTTGTAACATTTTTTAATATACAGCAACATAATAAAGCTGGATTTAGAAAATGTTAAATCAAGGGATCAAGGTGACTTAATTTAAGACTGAATCTAATTGAAAGGATCCCCACTCATGGGAAAATGTTCTTGTTTATACTTTGAAACTGATAAGATGACTTTGGAAGTTCAACACTAGAGGGTACCCAATGGCTACCTTAAAATAAATTATTGATGAAAGAGTGAAGGAAGAGTTATTGATGTTTATAATACAGGGGTCTCCAACCCCTGGGTCATGGACTGGTACTGGTCCGGGCCCCATGGGAAACTGTGCAGTGCAAGTGATGGGCAAGAGTACAAAGCTTTATTTATGAATGGACAGGATTAGGTTACACACACGAAACCATCTCCTCCAGGGATGGGTTTCCGTGGATGGCCGCTGCACAGCTGTTGGATCAAAGTATTTTCAGAATACCACGAAGATTTCTCTGCGCGCTTTTGACAGCTGAATCGAAAGCGCGTCCACAAAGTGGGTAACCAGCAAACCGGGAGAAACCCATCCCTGATCTCCTCCCATCACCATGGAGCCAGAAAAGTTGGAAACTGCTACTATAATAGAATCAGGAAGTGTTATTGAACAAATCCCATTGAATAAAACTGAAATTGACTTACAGATGGTTTAAAAAATTATAGCCTATAAGAAAGAGATGAAAACAATGAATTTGCAAACTGAAATTGAATGAAGATTTTAAAAATATTAAAAGATGTACAAATAATAAATCAGAAGATGATGTGGATAATTTTCTTATATTGGATTTATAAAAAATAATTGCTGGAATTACAAAAGGGGCCTGACAAAGATGACAAGAATTTTGTAAGAAGAGAGCAAAAGAGCATGAGAAAGCAGATGTTAGAACTTTCTGTGATGAATTCAAAGATCGTTGGGAGAAAGAAGAATGAATACAACTCAATTTATTTGATCAAGATTAAAATAATGAATTGTTCTTTCTGGTGGGGTTAAATGGTTTTCTGATTGGGACTGGATGATGATGGTTATTTCTGGTAATGTTTAATTGTTTTTGATTGGGACTAGACTCTGATTATTTGAATAGAGGAAATTGAGATCTTTTAAATATAACTAGATATAAATACAAAAGGGTTCAAATTGGGTGTATCAGATAAAAGTTTATAACACTCATTTCTGCTAATGCTTACTGGGTTTTGCAGTTTAACATGGACATTTTAGAGACAGGCTTATGGAGAATAGGGTGAAGTGTGGAATGAAGAGGTGTTTGGTTGTATTAGTGATAACTTGTTGAGTATGCTTGCTGAGGATACAGGGAGAGGTTTTTTCTTTTTTGTTCCTTTTATTTCCCCTTTTCTTCACTTTTTAAATTTTTAAAATGTCTTTCTATACTTGCAATAGTTTTATCTGTATAATAATCTTCAATGAAACTATTGAGAAAGAGAGTCCAATATTTCATTAGATATAAGAAGAAATTAAATGTCTATTCGCTCATCATTCACTTGGATTTCTTCGCTAGTAGTACTATACATATATTTAGTGCACTTGATTTATAATATTGAAATCCTTGAATTGAAATTTCTGAAAGCTTCTAAGATGTGTATTTGATAACACTTCTTAGTGTTCTGAAATATGCAAGAACTGATTCACCAAACATGTTGCCTTGCCCATCACAATGTTTCTAGCATTTCTGAGGAATACATTCACGTGGACATATTAATTTCTTAAACTAGCTTTTCCCCAGAAGCTCAGTGTGGTATATGTGGGTATATAATTACGTTCAATGTTTTAATCACAAGAAACCTATATCGTATGTTAGCCAGGGCAACTATTTCCAATACAGACACACAATGAGTTTCAGGGCTGATCAAATTATCTGAAACGTCTAAGATTCTAACTAGATATCAGCAGATCTGGGACAATTTCACATATGGTCAAGAGCTACATAATTAAATTATTAGTTTTGGAAAACTTGAAGATTTTTTTTCTCATTTGCTGTCAACAAGCTCTATTTGTAATCATTCAGACTACTTTTTTATCCTCTACAAGTAGGGATTCCCTGTACTGAGAGAATCACAATTCTCACCAGGGATAAGAAATAAATGAGAGAAAACTGTCAAAAACCCATCAGTTGCAACTGGATTGCTTCTAGAAATTGAACTTCTGATGCCATAAAGTGATGGGGGAGATTGTCTTGTTTTGGGATTTTTAAAAATTTCATATATGGATCCTCTTAATTAGCAAAACTAACAGAGGAAATTATCTATACAACCACAGAAAACAAAGTCAAGTGTCCTCTCTATATATAAAAAGACAAACTGTTGACATGAATTGTAAGTGATTAAAGTAATTCTTAAAAGGCCTCTGGAATTCCACATCAGGAATAAAACTAGAGAGAGCTTATATTATTTTGATTTTGGAAAACAGACCAGGTAACTGCACTCAGATTTAAGGCAATATCCATATATCACACTGTCTGACAAAGTTTGTCTGTTTTTGGTCCTTTTAAAACATTGCCCATACACTGTAAATGCTTTCTTTAAAAATCTATTCCCCAATGAATTAGATATTGTAATATAGATGAGACTAATTAAGAGGAGGGGGAAAATGCCAGTGATTTTGATTGCAATTGTATATAAGTAGTAATTAAGAATTACCATGCATGGAACCTGAAGCAAACCTTTAAAAAATTCTGTTTAAAGCAAACACGATTGTGTTTTATGCCAGCTCTTGTAGAAATTGTGACTGAACCCAGCAATGATGCAGAAGACAAACTTGCTGGTCCTGGTGTAAAAATGTAAATTTACAGCCCATTGTTGTTATTAATCAGCTGTTTAAGCATTCATATTCTAAAATCCATTCTGTTAAGTGCAGCTGTCTGTCTACAGCAATGGCTGGTGAACCATGCATGCACATTAATATGCACACAGTAGCTCTTATTTAGTTAGGAATCTAGTTAGAGATACACACATAGCCCAAAGTTGGTTTAGGCTGGTTGATCCAGCGTAAACAGGCATTTGTAATGTTCATTGAAGAGAGAATTGGAACTAACCTCCAGGAGGCTCAGTGTAAGTGAAGCACATTAAATTTTCTTCAAACAGTATGACAAGAAGAGGTAGGGAAAATTCAAGAAACATATGCATAAGCAAATCCCCAGCAAGTTTTTATCAAAATTTGGAGAAAACTTTTTGTAGTTCTCTCTCTCTCTTTCTCTTTCTCTCTCACTCTCTCTCTCTCTCTCTCTCTCTCAAACTGAGAACAGAAGCTTCATTTGATAGGATTGCTTCTTATTTGATTTCTAAGAAACATTAGAATGTAAGCATTTTCACCTGATGATTTTCGAAAAAGGAGAAAGGTTCCATTAGAGGTCTGATAATACTTAGTTACTTGATCTTAAATCAAATAAAAAAAACAATGTATGGAATTTGTTCCCCTAGATGGAATGTAAGTAGTTTTACCTGATATTTTAGATATTATTCTCTGGATTAAACGTATCTCACCCTTTCCTCCTCTCTTGTGCGACCATTATTAAGGAGAATAAGTCCTTAAATTTGTTTCCAGTTCATTCTTTGAAAGAACCAACTAATCTTCCTGTATTTAATGTGGATCAAATGGATCTCTGGACTCCATGCAACCCAATCAGCTCTGTAGCTTTTTTCAAACTGTGTTTTATAGAACCCTGGAGTTTCATGAGAGACTAAGAACAAGAAAAAGGTCCACTCAGACACAGCCTGGGTTGTCTGCAGCAATTTTTCCATGATACAATGGAAAGGGTGGGGCTGTTTGGCTGACATTAAAAAAAAAAGAAACTCCAACCCCGTTTTGGAAAGATATTTGTATTTATGATGAATCATTGCTTTGCTTAATTTAACTGGGTTCTGAATTTTTGTTTTCAATTGAAGATTCCAAATCCTGAAGAAATTTGAAAATCCCTGGGGTAAGAGACAAAGCTATAACAGCAAGACTTAAGAAAAGATACAAAGATCAACTTGCTCCTTCCTTCACACCTTTATCTGTTCTCTTTAAAAGGTCCTAACCTTGTGAGCTACCCTGTGTTGAATCTTTTCTCTCTTTTTTCAGTATCTGACACATCTGAAATTCCTTCTGATTTAAAATGGGTTCCCTCAATCTGCCTCAACTTCAGTTTGACAATACAGTACAGGAAATTTCTTTCCAAATGTGTGTACACATACAGACTGAAATCAGACAAGAAGAATACATATTACCCCTTTCCCTAGCCCTCCCCTTTGCTAAATCATTCTCTTCACTGAAATCCAGCTTCATTTATGGAGGTAAGCATCCAACCACAGTGCTCCAGATTTCTTTAGGGATCTAAAGAGTAAGAAGAGAGGTGTGAGATTCCAATAGTATAACAGAAGTCTCGTTGTGTAAGCCGACCATGAGCTTTCTCCCAAGCTTCAATTTATAGCAAATGCTACTAACAAAGACAGAGAAGTCCCAGATCTATCAGCATCCAGATCAAGTATTTCTGCATTTCTGTATGTGGAACCCATGGGTATATAAAGATGGCAGCTGGCATTATGAAGTTGTACTGGTGTCTCTATACTCACCAAAAGATAGAACAGACTGACAAACCCTATTGAGTCTCTTACCCAACAATGTCTGCAAATGCTCTCAGAATAGGTTTTTCTTCATAAGGAACTTCATACTTGGCACACAGGGACTTTACCAACGGTGCGATCTTGTGGTAGTTGTGGCGTGGCATTGTGGGAAACAAGCTCAAATAAAACAGAAGAAGAAAGCATGAGGAAAGCCCAGAAACAGCAGTTCTGGGGAGACATGCCATGTACTATGGAAATAAATAGAGCCTAGTCTGTTCAACAGCCAAATGAGATAGCTGAATCCAGAAGCAACATGATGGGCCTGTATTGCTTCAGCATCTAAGATATGAGTATATCCCTTTGAGGCACTACAGCGAGCTTGGCTGGAGCCCAACATCTTTTGCATTCATTCTCTTTTTCTATCCATATATCCAGATCATTTTATATACACTTGTATTATGTACTTCAAACTAAAACTGTGAGGAAAGTTTTCATAATCTTGTTACTTTTTAAAATTTTCCAGAAGACAACAATAGTTTAAAGCTTTGGAAAAATGGGTTTTAAAACTCCATAGTTTTTTTGGGGGAGGGGGGCGGGGCGGGGGGAGCAGTTAGCCTGTCCATTTCTAATTAGATGGAATATTTGGATGTTTTATATGGAAGAGCACTGGAATGGTCAAAATGATCAAAATTCAGATGCTTGGCAACTAGTTCATACCTACAACCGTTGCTGTGCCCTAAGGTCATGTGATCATCTTTTGCAACCTTTTGACAAGCAAAATCAATGGGGAAGCCAGATTCACTTAACAATCGTGTTCCTAACTTATCAACTGCAGTGATTCACTTAACAACGGTGGCACGAAAGGTCATAAAATGGGGCAAATCTTACTTAAGAACAGAATTTTGGGCTCAATCTTAAGTCAAGGACTACCTATACAATAGTTTTATGTACATTGCATTTTATTTATTTATTAAATTTATATGCTGCCCATCTCACTCTGCAAAGTGACTCTGGGTGGCATATAAATTTAATAATTATTACATATGCTTGTACCATATAAATTTAATAAATATTACATATCCTTGTAGCATACTGATATTCTATGATTATTGCTGTTAGCCATGATTTTTTTCTTATTCCAGCTTCTTATTCCAAGGTGACTATTACATCTTGTGCATGCATTTTCACTGCCTATGTTCCTTTAGAAACAAACATTGCATACTTACTGGTGCTCTATTTGAAAGTTCAAATGTCCACTGAACCAGTCATTGAAAAAAGACTGCTCAATATTGCAAGTAGCTGCCAACTGTGAAAGAAAGGCAATTGTGAATCCCAATAAATCTGAATTTGATAAGAGATTAAGTTCAAATTCATTACTTTTTTTCTTTTTGGTAAAGTCTGCCATTACAGTACTGTGGACATGCTGCAATCTATTACTCTGACTGCAGACTAAAATAGTAATCTTTTGAGTTCTTCAAAATAGTGAAGTATTGCAAGAGGCAGAAAATTAAAAAACTATGTTTCAAACAACATTTGGAACAAAGCAGTGTAGATTTGAATTAGCTTCATGATTTTAGAAAAATAGGTCAACCATTGTTCCGTTGTCTCAAAATGCCAGACTAAATTGATATTTGCAGTATTAATGATGACTAAGGATTTAGCTAAATTAAAATTTTGCTAAATTAAATTCTTAACCTGGTATAGTCTGCTTTGCAAGAAATGTGGAGTAGGGAGGAACATTTTTGTTAAGTTTCATCAAACCTGAGATAAAGTCAGTAGGACACATTTCCAGTATTCTACCAGAGGATCCCAAGCATGGTTGCTCAGAAACTCCCCTGGACTTGATGACATTCCCAGATAGGAATGAGATTTCAGTAAAGGAAGTTTACCTGGGAGCTGAGCCAATCTCTGTGCTTCTCACTATCAATTTCCATTGGAATATGATTCATCTGAGTAACCCAAACAAACCAATGGCTTTCCATAAACCTAAAGAGCAAGAAAGAGAGAGGGGATTGAGCTCAAAAGCCTGAAAGTTGTAATCTAGAGAAACTATAGCCAACAAAAGAGTCAAAGATTAGGTTTATGCCCAGTAATTTAATAATAGGTCAGAACAGTCTAAACAGTCTTGAACTTCCCACATTTTATAGGCATACAGTTGTTCTCTAATGTCTCAGTTGCCTTTATTTTATTGATTAAGAGGTTGAATTTCTAAGTCTCCCATCTCCAAAATTACTCTGGGTGGCTTCATAAGATTAAAAAAAAAGACAAGCATAGATATATAGACACACAGATATACACACTTTATATAACAGCACAGCAATCATCTGTGAGAACAATGCATTGCAAAATATATTTACATTATCCACCAACTAACCCTCTGCCCCTCCCTTGAAGCATCTAATTCAAGTCCTGGAAGGAAAAACAGGTTTTTACAGTGGGAAAGGATTATATATGGGAATAGCAATAGCACATAGACTTATATACCTTTTGATAGTGCTTTTATAGCCCTCTCTAAGTGGTTTACAGAGTCAGCATATTGCCCCCAACAATCTGAGTCCTCATTTTACTGATCTCAGAAAGATGGAAGGCTGAGTCAACCTTGAGCCTAGTGAGGTTTGATCTGTGAAATTGCAGGCAGCCAGCAGTCAGCAGAAGTAGCCTGCAGTACTCCACTCTAACCACTGTGCCACCACAGGTATTTCCATCCACCTGTTCAGCAGCAATGATTAATGTCATCTTACAGGATTTTTCTGCTGTAAAACCTAGGTTTTGGAATACCTTATCTGTCAAGCAGTGGTAGGTTTCAAAAAAATTTCCTACTGGTTCGGAGACTTCGCTTTGTACAGGGCCAGCCAAAGGCGGTATTTGCCAGTTCTCCGAACTAGTCAAAATGTTCAGTACCAGTTTGCTAGAACCGTTCTGAACCGGCTGAATAACACATCTGCTGTCAAGATATGGTTGTACTCAACTCTGCTAGGATTCTGGAAAATATTGAAATGTGAATGTTTTTGGGGGGCCAGTGTAGTTGTGATTCTGAGTTTGTTGTAGATTGGCTTTTACCAATCAGCTGCCTTTCTAGGTGATATATTTATTAAATGTATATGTCACTCATCTCACTCCGCAAAGCAACTCTTAATATTGATACTGTTTTGATGTTATTGTGGATTGTGTTTTAATGCATTGTTAGCTGTTTAGACTTGCTATGATGAGATGAGATGCCACACAAATCAAATCAAACAATTGATGATAAGTAAGTACATATTAGAACAATTGATAAATTTAAGGAAAGTCCCAGGAGGGAAAATTCCAAATGTTGGAAGGTGCAGATGCCTGTCTATAGCAGACACAAGCACATGTAGTCCTCACTGAACAACCACTCATTCAACAACCAAAGTTATGATGACACTGGACAAGGGAACAGAAGATAGGTCCTCATAGTTGCAGCCATTGCAGCATCTCCACAATCATATGATCACAATTCACAATTGGCTCCTAATGACAACACTGCAGCATCCTGCAGTGACATGACTGCCATTTCCAATCTTCACTGCCAGCTTCCAACAAGTCAAGACAAGGGGGAAGCTGGCAGGAGACTGCAAATGGAAATTACATACCTGTGAGTTGCTACAACCAGACAGGATTCACCTAACAATGACAACTGGGACTGCCACAACTACAGTCATAAGTCACAATGGTCATGTGAAGTCATACTTTACCAGCCACATTGCTTAGCAACAGAGTTCCCTCTCCCAGTTACCATCATTAAGTGAGGACATATACCAATCAGTCACAATGTGGTCTTCTTGTGTACAAACATTGGGCAGATTTGTTTGGAAATATGACATTTGACATTAAACATGGCAAATGCGATATGTCTTTTATCTCTAGGCCAACAATTATTTGTTTTCCAAAGAATATGCATAGAGAGCTTGTTTTACCATCTCAGCTGAGATCTTCTTCAGATGACCTTATCTGGTCTTGAACTTCTCAGTCTGTTATAAACCAGCAGAAGTACCTTTTAAATGTTTTAGTAGCTAACCCTACCTGACAAAGGTGAGGAGAAGCAGGGACCCAAGAAATCCATAAAATGGGATGTAGGTGATAAAGTAGCGTACATAGTAGCTGAAGGCCCATGCCAGGTCCTAGGAGACAAGAAAAACAATATATATGGCAAATGCTATATGTCTTTCATCTCTAGGCCAACAATTATTTCTTTTCTGAAGAATATGCATAGAAACCTTCTCCCCCTCAGCTGAGATCTTCTTCAGATGAATTTTCATTTCATGCAGAGAAGTGAAAGCAATAAAAGACATGTGGGGTTTTTCACTTACCACCCAGAACTTGTGTTTGAACATTGTTGTGAAGATTTGCATTTGGAAATAGACTGGAATAAGGAGAGGTGGGAAAACTGTGAACAAAACAACACGCATTAGGGGAAGCAGGCAACACAAAACATAGAATGGTGTCCTGGGACTGAAAAACAACATAAAAATAAATGTTTGCAGTGAAGCACTCTCTCTCTCTCTGAGGAAGCATATGGCAGTAAATGATGAGAAATGCTGTTTTGCATCTGTGTTTGGCCCAATATTTTAAGCTATTAAAATAATCAGGACTTGTGTTTCCAACATATACCCTCTGGAAACCAATGTACCTACAGACATCTCCCCTCTTGCCCCATGGCTCCTGGCCCACTTCTTTAATTTTTAAAATATTATTTAACTGACAAAAAAGAAATGAGAATGCTGAAAGCAACATAAATCTCTAACATCAACCAAATCTCTAACATCAACCTTTACAAGAATGCTCGGGACAGCTACACTTAGCCCACCTTAGATATTAAAAATGGTAGGTGGTGCAGCCCTGAACTGGGCTGGAAGTATATCCATCTACCTTTAAAAAGACTTTGGGTAAGATTAGCTTCATAAGAAAGCTGTTGAGGGGATTGTGAGGGTGCTCAATAGGTGTTTCACCGTACTTTGATTTCAATTTTAACATGTTTACAGCTTAAAATACTGTTTCCAGTTCAAAATGCTCCATCCATATCAGAAATAGTTGTTCTGACTTTACAGGAAATGTTTCAATGCTGTTTTAATCATTCTGGAAGTGTTCCAAAGTTAGGCATCTTTCAACATTTGACTATAGTCAGAACAATACACTCCCCCATTGTGAGTGTGGAACATTTTAAATTCAAGCTGCACTGCCTGTGCCCAGCAGCAATTTGTGCTTGTCATGATGGCCATTTCGAAATCTTGAAGTTAGCCAATTCCCAGGACTGTGGTCTGGCACTTTCAAATATGTCCACTTCCCAAAAAGTTTAGAAAGAGATAGGGCTTCTAACTTACAAACCAGTTTTAACATATAGGGTAAAACATCAGTGAATTGATTGTAATATCTGTGTTGGAGAGAGTTTATGGAAAAATATGCAGAAAATAAACATCAGCTCTGCCTTCTCTATAAAGAACTATACTTACCCAAAAAAAAGTATTCATGTTGATGATTATAAGGGAAGTATTTCAGCTTCTTCTTTCCATACTGAAGGGAAAGACAATTCAAGACAATAAAACCCCAATTTGGTACTATACCACTGGAATTATGTTAGATGAACAACAGACAAAAACAAGATTTCAATGATATTGGGGAAATTAAATATATTAATTTTGATACAGACATAATTTGCTGTACCTGTTGGCAATACTTACTTAAAATTGTAGGAATTGTAGTCCTAAAACACTCATATATCTAAATACTAGAAATTTAGCTATTTCAGATGACTTCCACAGATTTTAATATTTTGAAGCAACATTATATTGCTTCAAACAACTGAGATTTAGTGACTACCATAATACAGAGGAGATAGTTTTACAAGTGATAATGCGACCATAGATTCAGCAACAGCATTGAATGAATGGTACTTATAACTGATCCTCAAAGTTCTATTTGTCACAAAGTTCTATTTGTCACATCAAACTGATGATCACATGACTGTAATATGGGTGCTTAGAAACTGACTTGAATTTCTAATTGCTGCAACATCTCGTGATCACATAATCATGATTTGTGACCTTTCCTGCTGGCTTCCCACAAACAAAGTCAATGGGGAAGCCAGCATGAAATCATAATTCACAATTATGTGAGAAGCTTGCTTAACTACTACACCTGTGGTCCTTGCTAATTAATGGTAACTGGGGGCAGCCAGATCTGCCGTCACTAAGTTACACAGTCACATATGTCTTTCACAACTGCATTGTTTAGGAACAGAAATTCTGGTCCCAATTACCATTGTTAAGTGATAATAATAAATGTAATAATCATTGATATGCTGCCTGACTCCCAATAACTCCAGTTAGTTTACAATTGTTAAAAACAATCCAAAACAAAGAGCAGCATATAAACAGCATAATTGAAAAGAACAACAATCGCAAAGAAAAAACCCAAAGGCCTTTGTCAAAGGCCTGGGCAAAGAACTTTTGCCTTTAGGGCAAAGGGGCCTTTAGGAATACCATCTTGGGAGTGGAGGGACATTTGAACCTTTGAAGAAACCTTGCCCAGAGAGCAGGTGCTGCTACAGAGAAGGTGCTCGTTTGGAGTCCTGATAGATGATATTGCTTCATTGAAGAAACCTGGAGCATGCCAACCCTGCCAGATTGGGCTGACTGGGTAGGTGTTATGGGAGACTGGCGATCCCTCAAGTAACCTGGCCCTTTGCCATGTAAGCCTTTATAGGTAGTTTCAGATGGAGTATATAGCCTGTTGCAAGAGATTTGCCATTAAAGGCAAGCTGATGGTGAAATGTTCTTCACATTGTGAAATGGAGAGTAACTTTTTAGAAAGAATGATTAAAAGCAACCTTAGACAACAGAAGAAAAAAGCTGCATATCACCAAAGTCACATTTTTATTTTGCTACTTATGTCTAAGTCTGGTAAAACTGTTCCATATAACAAAGCAAAGGGACAAATAGGAAAGGATAGTAGATTCACTGACCACATACCGTGTTTTCCCGAAACTAGGACATCTTCAGATAGTAAGCCCAACCTGGTTTTTGTGCGCATGTGTTAATGTAAGCCACCACCCCAAAATACGACCCTTAAAGCGCATGCGCAACCAATCCCGCCATTTTCACTGGTAGTTTG
>JANHGC010008212.1:290427-307622 GCA_027560395.1 Boaedon fuliginosus
GTGGAGGCAGTACCCAAAGCCACTCGGTCTTGTCTGGGTTGAGTCTGAGCCTGTTAGCTCCCATCCAGACCCTCACACATTTTCCTCCCGCTCCACTCCTCATTGGTGCTCTTGCTGACTGGGGTGAAGGGGGAAAGCTGCATTGCATTTTCAGGGGATTCCAGGCCCTTGGAAATTGCTCAGTGTCCACAAACTGGCCAGGAATCGCCTGAAAACACAATGCTGCTTTTCCTCCCCCCCACTACCCATTAGTGCTTTTGCCGTGACGTGCAGAAGCGCAAAGATTGGTTGCTTGGTGCCCCGGCCCCAGGCCACAAGGGAGAATGGTGGCGGGTGGCAGCAGCAGCAGGCAAACGGGGCTGGTGTGGCTTTGTTGCTTAGCGCTGGGGCTGCCCGCAGAATGGAAAGGCTAGCCCTGGCCCTACACTGCTAGCCAAGGCAGTGTTTCAGGCAAAGGGCGGATCTGCAGCTGTTTTCCCACCTGGCTACAGCGACCCCTGTGAAATGGTTGTTCAACCCTCAAAGAGTCACGACCCCCAGGTTGAGAACCGCTGGGCTAGGGATTCCTGATCAGGGAGGAGGGAGGCGGCTCTCCTCTACCTTTAGGGTGGGTTCCCCTTTGCTTTGCCAACCATTTGAGTTAGTGTAGGTTACATTTGGAGCCCTCCAACGGGCAAGCCTAGACCTGGGGGCCACTGAGATCACGGTCCCCAGCGTCTAGTATCGCCAGAATTTCCACTGGAAGTTTCATTCAATCAGGATTCTTAAAAGCAGGGCTTGTGAAACAAGCCATTGTAAGTTTGCAGGCAAGATGTGGAAAGGTGTACATATCACGCTATGGCAGAGGTAGTCAATTTAGGCATTTAGGCCTAAATGCATTTACCAAGCCTCTATTTTTCTGGGATCTGAGGCCATTGAATATAACTGTGGAAAAAAGTGACTTGGCTTTTTATTATTTTGAGTGGCAAAACACCAAAGTCAGTAGTGTGCAGTACACCTAATGCTTAAAAAAAATACAAATGGAAATTATTATATTATTTATTTGTATTCATCTTATTTTTTTACAAGAACTCAAGGTGGCAAACATATCGAACTTACCTTCCTTCTCCTATTCCCCACTCCCCAACAGCAACCATATGTGGTGGGTTGGGCTGAGAAAGAGTGACATGCCCAAAGCCACCCTGCTGGGTGGGACTAACCACTAGATCAAATTTCCTAAACTTGGGGAAAAACTTCCCAAATCTTGCATACATACATCCGTGCATACATACAGGCTCATTCATTTTAACTCAAGGCCCTTGCTCTTCTCAAAAATGGTCAGTGTGGACTCCACTGCCAGAAGGCTATATCATTGGAACATTTGACATGTTCAGGCATGTATTATAAGTGGCTGTTTAATTAACGGATTGGATGTATTAACATGATATTCCTGGTAGAAATTCTGGATGAAGTATATTAGTAACCTGGATTAATTTTTACTTTTCTTTAAGGTTCGAGAACAACTTTGCAAATGCTGGTGTATTTTCTTGGCAACATTCTGAGTTTTTCTGATATTTTTATGGCTAAACATGATGATGAAAAACAGATTTTTGTTGTGACCTGTTGGAGAGATTTTGTAGCTGCATAAGGGGAATTTGGTTCATGGTGCAGAACACAACCCCCCTCAACTCGAAATAGCTGATTTTTAGAACACTGCATTGATTGATTTTTATTTCACTGTTGCCTCTGAGAGTGGAAGCTAACATTTTCATTCACTTCAATGTGCATCTAAAATCCAACTGCTTTGCTAACGGTAGTCGCTGCTGAGCTCCCATTTATATCTAAATTAAGTCTTCACTGATAGAATATTTAGCCCAAATTTAATTTAAGTCTCTATTTATAATTTTCCTTAATTCTACTAACCGAGGGGAATCATTTCTACATTTAATAGTTAATGTTTAATTGGACTCTTGGAGGTACTCAGATTTTTTTGTACACACAGAGAACCTATTATTTAAACCCAGTCCTTGTGATTTTGCATTGCAACAATCAAAGTTTCTGAGAAATATTAGAGCAAAATATCTCTCTGTATTTCTGAGAACACTTAGGAGCGGGCTACCTTCGAGAACGCCTCCTGCCGCCTTATGCCTCCCAGTACCCAGTTAGGGCCCACAGAGAGGGCCTACTACGGGTCCCGTCAGCCAAACAATGCCAGCTGGCGGGCCCCCGCGCTAAAGCCTTCTCTGTGGCAGCGCCGACCCTCTGGAACCAGCTCCCTGCAGAGATTAGGACGATTTCCACCTTGATGGCCTTCCGCAAAGCCACGAAGACCTGGCTTTGTCGGAAAGCCTGGAATTGACGTGCCCCCTCTATTTTTTGAAGATTTCGATTGATGAATGTTTGTATGGATGGATTGTGCTTTTTAGGTTTCTTTTATATATTGCAATGTGTATATTTTAAATTGTTGTTAGCGGCCTCAAGTTCCCCTGATTGGGGAAATGAGGCGGGGTATAAATTTAATAAATTAAATTAAATTAAATTAAACTTCATAGGCCTAGTTCATCATAAACATAGCAAAAGCTAAGCCTTTACAAGCCTCCTGTTGTTCAGCGGTACACAAATTGTCTTAATAATCGAAGACAATTTAGTTTACTAGAGAGAAATAGATGTGTTAGTCTTAATGTAACTGGAACACAATGTTTTTTTGTGTAATCTGAAACAAAGCTACTCATGTAAAGAAAGCAAATATTGGAATAATTCCAATTTTTTTAAAATAAGATCTTTTTCACTGGCACACTAAGAAAAGCAAGCAAGCTTATTTTTAAAAGAAAAAAATGTATAGGGCCAGACCCTCAGTTCTGTCTTGCCGATATACAAAGCACTGTGATTCTAAAAAAAATGCTGTGGAAATGATCTGCCCATCATTGCTTCCTTCCTCTTCCTTTCAGACATTATTGCCAGGTTTTACATCCACCATTGTGATGATTGGTTGAAACTTATGGTACCACAATCTTCAGCTCTGTCTGTGACCCACCCACTTTCCCATTTCCAGTTAAAAAACAAAACTGACCAGGAAATGACAGTATTCTCACTCTCTCACTCTCCTCCCTTCAGATAAGTTTTACCAGGGAATGGTAAAATGTTTGATGTTTCTTTCCCCCTCTGATGAGATCTGGGAGCTCAGCTGAAAGCTGCAGTATCAACAATAGGATTAAAGCCCTGTCTTGGCGCCACACCAATTAAAGGACTAATATTGCCCAATATGTACAACAGCAGGTCAGCATGCCCTGAGCTGGCCTTTCTGGGCTTTGGTACATATCTGGCGAAATCTGCTCTATGGTACAGTTGGCAGCTTAGAGAGAGTGTGTGCTGCGTACAAATGCAACCATGAAATTCTCAAGCATTTAAAGAAATTTAATCTGTCTCAACACTGCTTCATAAAGAATGGAATATTTTTGTATAGCCCTCCTTTCAATTCATTTCTATAATTCACTTGCAGAAAGATTTGCCCAGGAGATAATGATGGAGGAGATAATTTATTCCAAGTATAGAGAGTTTAATATTGGTGGAGGCGCTGTCAACACAGCGGTCAGAAAGGAATATATTTTTTGATGATAACTAAAGTTTCCTGCTGTCAGTAAGCTAATTGTCACAGGAAGATAATTTGTTTTACTCATTGCCAAAGGCACTGGATGGATATCAACCTTGACATAAAATAACAATGCCTTTCGTATGTATGCATGTTTGTCTATATTTCTATCTACATAAAAAGAATGAAATCATGTTATTGATTCATGACGCTTGTGATAAAACTGACTCATTTGATCAGTTATTACTCAGCTGTTTTATCAGTCTGAAGTTCTTTTGTTTGAGAATACTTTATACAAATATATATACAGTAATAACCCAGGAAAACAGGTTTCTATAGCAGCATCTAGTGGCCAAAAGAAAACTGTGTAATTTAGGGATTTAATTGTTTTGGCTTCCATTCAGATTCCTTTCAGGAACTGCCAGAATGAATGCAAAAAGGATTTCAAATCAAAAAGAAGAAGCCATTGGGACCAATGTGCTGGCTGGAGACTAGTGTTTAAGACTAGATGCTTGAAATGATTAAACAAAGGCAGAATTTAAACTAAATGAGGCAGAGCAGGGAGGGAGACCCAGACACTTTTTGGTGGGGTATTTTTTGGTAATTTTAAAACTTGGACTTTGGTGAAGGTTACAGGAGAAACCATTTGGACAACCATGTAAATTATTTGGGGATAATGCCAATTTATTATAGGAAAAAAATAGCATGCTTCTAAAATGAAGCCAATAAAACGGAAATCTTTAACCACCACAACCATGTTTATTCAACATTTCCCTGACTCAACAAGAGATAACAAAATCTCCTCCAGCTTTAAGAATTGAATGGATTCCTTCAATTTCATTCCCCCCCCTCCAGGTATATGGTTAGATTCCTTCAATAAAAAGCAGAAATCTTCTGAAACAAAAACCAAAGACTTGTCTTATGGATTATTTTGTGTGTGCACATAGCCCTATTATTTTTGCCTTGTTCTGTTTTGGTTTTGCAGGATCCTTTCACAGCATTCCATTTGGACAAGAATCTAGTGAGAACACACTTGAAGCCTTTATTCATTGGGGAGCTTGCAGCAGATCAGCCGAGTTTTGAACCCAACAAAAATGTAAGCTTTTCTGAGAACTGCCTTGAGAAAGTGATCTTTGCTGATGCTAGGAAGAATCTGCACTAAAACATTTGGGAACAAAGTCAATGATACCTTCCTTTGGTGGCCTGCCCAAAATGGGAACTATAGAAACATATTGTAAGGAGGAGTGGGATACGTTAAGAGGCAGTTTTCAGTGAGAGAAGACTGTGTAGTACCAGAACAAAACAAAAATGATCAATTAGAATCTTAAAATGGGGATAAGTTCTAGGAGATGTTTAGAGCAAGAAATATTAAATGTCTAAGATGTAAAATGTCTCATATTTCATGTGCCGACTTTCAGAGCAAAGGAATTTAACTTGGAATGGTATCTCAGTAGAAATAGGCTTTCTAAAAAGTATACATAGATGAGCATGTGCATAACCACACACTCTGCATTACAGATTCTTTTTGTCATAAAACTAGAATAGGGATGGCATCCCTCTAAACTATATTGAGTAGCACCAGGACAAAAGCCACATTTGTCTTTAATTTTATTAGTTTAAAAGTCAATTTAATGACTTGCTGAACATATATTGAATATTTTCCCCTTTGTATGGCTTTTATTGTTATATTTTGGTCATAATTTTTGGAAGACTTTAAAGGCTTCAGACTGTTGTGATCTTTAGAAGTGCCCACAACCCAAGGTGTTAGCTTGTCTACCTCTGAATAAAAAGTTGCCTTCAGAACAAAGGAAGTATAAACACTGTGGTTGTTCATAGAGAGAACTTGTGGAGGACTTCCGTGAGCTCCGTGCCACTGTTGAAAAGATGGGACTATTGAATTCCAATCATCTCTTCTTCCTCCTGTCCCTTCTTCACATCTTGCTGCTGGATGTATCAGCCTGGCTCAATGTGTGGTATTTTGGAACATCCTTGGTACCATTCCTCATCACCGCTTTGCTACTTGGGACTGCTCAGGTAATCTATTATCAGATGAAGCAGAGCAGGGCTTGAAGCTTAAAAAAAACCCTGAATATCTGTGGTAAATTTAGACCTCTGTGAGGAGAGTATCTGTTTGCATTACCCTTAATTACTAATTCAGCTTTTCTCTTGAAATAAATGAATATGATAATCATAGCTCTTTTCATTTGACCATTTTGGACAATTGTGCCTATTATCCTATGTGCATTTATGCAAAGAAAGCTCCCTCCAATTACATTAGTATTTTTTTTTTCTTCAGAACTCTCTTTGGAGTCTACTTTTTCAGGAATCTGTTGGTTTAACTTCTCAGATCTAAGTCCATCTGCCTGTTAAACTTGTTTATTATATATCTCTTCTCCTTCTCTTCTCCCCCCACAACCTTCATCCTTTGTAATCTTCTGTGAGCAAAGACTTCACAGGTTATATGGTAAAGCCTTGTGTGCAGACATGCATTGGGGTCATGCTATCTATGGCAATGTTTTCCAGGCCCAAGCTGGTTGGCTGCAGCATGATTTTGGACATCTTTCTGTCTTTGGCAAGTCTAAATGGAACCACTGGATCCAACAATTTGTAATTGGACATTTGAAGGTGAGTTTCATGAAAATGGGCTTTGCTCTTAGCCATGTCATGGCATTGGGACTCAAGAATGATTGGGCCCCTTGCACTCAGATTTTGCTCTGCCTAGTCAGAAAATAAATATCCGACGTGGCCTCTTACATTTGCATTGTTTTGCAGGGAGCACCAGCCAGCTGGTGGAATCACTGGCACTTCCAACATCATGCAAAGCCTAACTGCTTTCGCAAGGATCCTGATCTCAATATGCATCCTTTGTTATTTGCCCTGGGAAAAATACTCTCTGTAGAGGTGAGACTTGTGGGATTTGGGGAATGTTGTGTGAAGAGGGAAATTTTGCATGCATCCTGAAGCATCAACTCTTTAATGGAGCCCCAATATACTTTTAGATCTTCAAAAATTGTTACCAAATTGTGTACTTTTGAATCTAAAGAATGGAAAAAATATCAATTACATAATTGGGATAGTGACGTGAATTAGAAAGGAAAATGAAATCTTCAAAAAGTCAGTTTTGTGCTGGGCCTCTTTACATGCTGTTGAGGCTTATTTTGTCATGTAGACTGATTCAGAAATTTTCATACAATTTCAAATAAAAAAGCACAGTTATAGAGATTTATGTGAACATTGGCCTTTTTTGTATATATTTGACATAAAAACGTAGTGGATAAGATTAAGTATCGTAATTGATATTGGTCAAAATGACAGCTTTAAAACAACAAAAAGGCTAACAGTGTATAATGTGTTGTTTTTAAAAGTTTTTAAATGGCTAGGTTTTAAATCTCATGGAAGTAAGGATACCTGACTTAAAATAAATGAAAATACTAGGAAATTTGAGTGGCAAATGGGATGGTTTTTTTATACTTCAGGTCAAAGTTCAGTATAAAAATAGAACACCAGAGGTGAAGGTACTTTCTAGTTTACTTCATAAAGAATCAGATGTAGGACTGTTTGTACTCTGAGCTTAAATTGTGGGCTTTTGGTGTTCAGAGAGCAATTTTGATATGAAAGTTGTAGAGCTAGAGATGCTTAGACAGCCAGACAATTACATACATAGGACCTTTTGGAATGCGATGGGGATATCATTTCAAAGAAATGTTCCCAGAAAGGGAACCTAATTCTTAGACAAATGCATCTGTATCTTCTCATATTGAGAACAAGAGCCAGGAAAAGCACCAGGCCCAGACAAGATAACTCCTTCCTGCCTAAAAGCTTGTGCTGAACAATTGGCCCCCATCTTCACTCGCATCTTTAATAAATCACTGGTGCTATGTTCCTTCTTGTTTTAAATGCTCTACTACTTGGCTTTGCAACCAAGCATGGACCTGATTCCCTATATCTACTCCTCAGAGATAATATGATAGTATGATTGGGTGAATGAATGTGGTTTTGATTTTTTATTGTATAGGACTGTTTTTATCTTGTGTTTGTTCGCCGCCTCGAGTTCCCCCTTTGGGATGAAGAGAGGCGGGGTATAAATTTAATAAATAAAATAAAAATAAATAAAATAAAACTCCGAAGCAGACATATTCCTCAAAGTACAAATTTATTAGGCACGTCATATTGGCACATCTGGAAAAAACCCGACTCTGAAGGACCCAAGGTTTTCTCTACCCAAATGAAACTCCAGAATTTCCCTCAGGTCACATGTCAGTCACATGGTCCAACCAGGTCGCAGCCACCATCCTGGCGGGTTTTGGTCCACGCCTCTTAAACACCTGGCAGAGCGTCTTTGGCTCCCACGGGAAAGAATGTTGTTTTGGCTATACATCCTCAGCTATCTCTGTCACCCTCCTTAGGTCCTCACAGCTCCAACGGGCCTGCTGTGGCAGCCCTGAAGATGCTTCGAGAATGGTCCAACTTAAAAAAATGGCTTCAGGACTGATAAACAGCTTGTTTTGAACCCGAGTTCCTCCAGATTTTATATGATGGTTAACCATGCTAAATAGCTATAAATCCTCTACCTGTTATATAGGATTGGTGCATAGGGATTGCATCAGTGCATTCTTGAGAGGGGAAAGAAATGAAAAAATGGCTTGTGTCTGTATAAAATTGCAAAATTGCAACCTAAGTATTGCAACATTGCTCCAATTTTGGTATTTATATTTTAAAAGGAATAAAAGAGGAAGACAGTTTTCTTGCTTTTTCATTTTAGAAACAAACAGCATAATTCATTAAAAACAAGCAATACATTCAGCGATGCAGAATGATATTGTTGCTTTTCCAATTTGGAATTTGTCTCGGCACCTTTGCCATTTAGAACTAAATGCTAGATAAATACACTTTATTCTGATCTGCCATGGCTTTTTTTTTTTTTTTTTGGCAGTCTAGGAGATCTGTACTGATTTTTTTTTAAGAATTGACCTATAGGCAACTACTGCCCAAGATAAATTTCTTAGAAATAGAAGTAAAGGCCATGCAAAAATATTGTAGATGTGTTGCACTCAGTATAGCAAAAAACGAGCTGAGGGAAATTAGCAGTAACACCAGAAAGTATAAAAAACTTGCTCAGTATTGCCTTAGTCAATATTTTGTACAAGACCTTTGCTCCTTTAGCTTCAGAATATTAGTGTCTAAAAATGTGGCAATCATTTCCGTAGTATGCTTCCTGCCAATTCTTCTTGGATCATCAGTGCAGTGGTATAAACTGCAGGATTTGAAATCAAAGCTTGTATTTTGAAATTTTAGCAGTTTGGATCTATGATTCTTTATTCAGGAAAATCCTAGGTTCATTGAAGTGCAGAGTAGAGTTGTGTAAATTTTCAGCTTTACTTTGTCATTAATATTATTGTTTGCAGCATGTCAGTCTGGTTATATTAGTTTCGTTATTTCTGTTTAGCTGACCTTCTATGTTTCCTGTTTCAAGAAATATATGACAGAGTTTTCTGAGAAACAGCTTAAGGAAACAATTTTTAAATGAACCATGAAGATTTGAAAAATGATATGGGCGATCTAAAAGAGGAAATAAAGGGAATGGGAGAGATGATTGGAGGCATACAGCAGACAATCCAGAAGAATGAACAGAGAATCAAACAAGTAGAGGAGAAAACAGACCAATTCGAGGAAAAGATGGAGAGATGGGAAAGGCGTCAAATGCAAATTAACAAAGGCCTCGAAGACGAGATAATACTCCTAGAAATGGAGCGTGCCTCATTCTACCTACGCTTCCAAAACGTGGTGGAAGAGAAAGAAGAGAATTTAGGAGAAAAGATGATAGAGTTGATCGCGAATGTGCTGGAGAAAGAAAAAAGCGACATAGAGAAAGATCTAGATGAGGTTTATAGAGTTCACACTAATTATGCCAGGAGACACAACCTCCCAAAAGAGGTACACATCAGATTTAATAAGAAATCAATACGGGAGGAATTATATAGGAAGGCTCGGGACGAACAGATACAGTATAGAGGAAAAGAAATAATTGTTCTGAAACAAATTCCACGACGGGTTAGAGAGCAAAGAAGAAAATATCAATTCCTAACGACGCAGCTGAGGAAAAATAAAATGATGTATAGGTGGCTAATACCGGAAGGATTGATGATCTCCTGGCAAGACAAACGAATTAAACTGGAAAATTTACGTGAGGCACATGAATTCTTTGAAGCCAAATTTACTGGGGAAAATGGAGGAATTAGAGACAGTGGAGAGGAAACAGATAGTAGAAGCAGAGATGAGAGTAAGAGTCAGGAAGAACTCCTATTAGAAGATGAGGGGAAAGACACACACACAGAGACAAGAGGCGCGGGAGCAAGACCTAAAGAAGCAAGGGAAATAAAGGAAACAAGACAAACAAGGAACACAAAACCGAACTACAAGTAGGCAGACTGGAAAATAAAATTAACTTACTCTCAGTAAATATTAATGGATTGAACATTCAGAGGAAAAGGAAACAAACATTTTCAAAACTACAAAAAGCCAATTTAGACATAATTTGTATGCAGGAAACCCACATCAAACAACAATATAATTACTTGCTGTCATGCCCTAAATTGGGAAAGATATTTACGGCCTCAGCTAATGAAAAGAAGAGAGGGATTGTTTTATACATTAAGGAACATCTGAAACCACAATTTAAATACGCAGACAGTGAAGGTAGGATCTTAATAGTGGAAATAGCTTTCGCCAATAAGAAGATATTACTGGTGGCCATCTATGCACCAAACACCAGTCAAGGGGCCTTCTATAAGGAACTACACGATGTATTATTAGAAATAAGGGCAGACCATACATGTTTGATCGGAGATTTCAACGCAATTAGAGATTCAAGATTAGACAGTAAAACTGGTACAGGACAAGGTAAAGAAAGGAAATCATCTAGGAACATTTTGCCAAAAACATTTACTACACTAGCACAGGAATTAGGTCTGCAAGACATTTGGAGAACAAGAAATCCAACCACTAAAAAATACACATACTATTCTCCCCGCTATAAGTCATGGTCGAGGATCGATATGGCATGGACCACTAGTGAACTAGGATTAGATATATTAGATATAGAGATTGAGCCAAATACATGGGCGGACCATAATCCGATTTTGATTAGCTGGAAGGGGGAAAGGAAGAGGTCTCGATGGATGATGGATAAAGAGATTTTGAAGGATGAATCCTTTCTACATTTGCTGAACCAAGAGATGAAAAATTTCTTCAAAGAAAATAAGAATGAGGACACGTCAATTCAAAATAATTGGGACACGGCGAAGGCAGTCATCAGGGGAATTGCTATAAAATACTCGGCAAGAAAATATAAAGATAAGATGAAACAAGGACGGGAACTGCAAGAAGAAATTAAAACAATTGAAGAGAAACTGCAAGAAGAACCTGGGAACAAAAAGTTGGAAGAAAAAAGAGACTTACTGAAACATAGGATAAATCTCTTAGAACAGGAAGAAATAGCCCAGAAAATTAAGTTAACTAAACAGAATTTTTTTGAATATGGCAACAAACCAGGGAGATGGCTGTCCTATAAATTAAAAAGACAAAAAGATAAAAGAAAGATTGAACAATTGAGGGATGATCTCGGTAACTTACAACATCGGAAAGAAGAAAGGAATAAGATAATTCTCCAATACTATAAGAGACTTTATACCCAGGACAATATAGAATTGGCTAAAATCAAAGAATATATAAGACAAGCGGAAATCCCAATTGTGCCAGAAATGCAGAGAGAGAGATTAAATGAAAAGATAACAAAAAGGGAGATAGAAATGGCAATCAAAAAACAAAAAATTAATAAAACACCTGGCACGGATGGGATTCCCGCCGAACTGTATAAAGGTACACAGGATATGTTGGGAGAACATCTCTTAACAGTTTTCAATGATACATTAAACAATTGGAAAATACCAAAATCGTGGTCAGAAGCCTACATATCTTTGATTCCAAAAGAAAATACAGACACTCAGCAAATTAAAAATTATAGACCCATCTCGTTGTTGAACGTCGATTACAAAATCTTTATGTCCATCCTAGCGGAAAGATTGAAGATCTATTTAAGTGATTTTATCCACGGGGACCAGAACGGCTTCTTGCCAAAAAGATATTTAAGACAAAACCTGAGAACCATAATGAACATATTGGAATTTTATGAGAAGCATTCGGATAAGCAAATGGCAATAATATTAGTCGATGCTCAAAAAGCATTTGACAATCTTAATTGGAATTTCTTATTTGAACAATTAGAACAAATGAAATTTGGCGAGAAAATTATAGGCGCAATCAAAGCGATCTACATGGAGCAATCAGCTAAAATATTAGTGAATGGAGAAACAACGGAAAGTTTTAAAATTAAAAAGGGCACGAGACAGGGATGCCCGCTGTCTCCTCTATTATATATATTGACATTGGAAATATTGCTCCAAAAAATAAGAGTAGATGAGGACATAAGAGGAGCCAAAGTCAAAAGCGAAATATTTAAGACCCAAGCATTTGCAGACGACATGTTATTCATTATGGAAGATCCACTGGAAACAGGCCCCAGAATAATACAGAAAATTGAGGAATTTGGGAAGTTAGCAGGATTAAAAATGAATAAAGAAAAAACGGTGATTTTAACAAAAAACATGTCAACTACTCAGAATAGGGCACTGCATGAAAAATTGGAAATCCAAGTAGTTAAAAAAGCAAAATATTTGGGGATTTGGTTAACTTCAAAATGCAGCACGTTGAAGGAGGATAACTATAATAAATTATTATCACAAATAAAAATTGACCTTGAAAAATGGGGGAATATACAACTGTCACTGATGGGACGTATCGCAGTAATCAAAAGTAATATTTTACCGAGAGTGTTATTCCTTTTTCAAACTATTCCCATATATTTGACGAAACCCTTCTTCAAAGATTTAGAAAAAACTATTCAAAAATACATATGGCAGGGGAAAAAGCCCAGAATAAAGATAAAGATGATGCAGGAAGCTAGAGAAAGAGGAGGCCTGGGAATTCCACACTGGGAACTGTATTATCGGGCAGCTGTACTGGTCTGGATGAAAGAGTGGATAACACTGAGGGACAAAAGAACATTGACTTTGGAAGGATATGACTTGCAATCTGGGTGGCATTCATATCTATGGGGCAGAGAACATACGCCGCAAGGATCCTTCAAACAACATATATTAAGGAAAGCAATAATAGAAGTATGGGAAAAAGTTAAAGGAAGGTACTACTTGAAGACCCCCTGTTGGATCTCTCCAGTGGAAGCACAACTATATCCAAACGCTAGAGGACCAGAGAGAACCTTGACGTATAAGGAATTATTGAACGAGGAAGGGGAATTGAAAACCCTGGAGGAACTACGGGGACAAGGCCTTAGAATGGATTGGTGGCTGTATGCTCAAATTAAAGCAAAATACAAAAAAGATGGAGGAACGGAAGGGATATCGACGACCTGGCAAGAATTAGATAAAATTTTGTTGGAAAATGATGACAAATTAATCACAAAAGTGTATAACTTCCTCCTAAATTTAGAAATGGAAGAGGAAATTGTGAAAGACTCCATGATAGCATGGGCTAGAAACATCGGCCACCCAATAGGATTAGATAAATGGCACACTATTTGGGACAAAAATTTGAAACAAACAATGTCTACAGCATACAAGGAGAATATCTACAAGATGGTATATAGATGGCACCTTCCACCAGCAAGACTGGCCAAGATGTTCCCAACTTTAACACCTAATTGCTGGAAATGTAAAACGAAGAGCGGCACCTACTATCACATGTGGTGGCAATGTCCGATAACACAAATATACTGGAAAAGAATCAAAACTTGGCTGCAAGAGATAACTGGCAAAAAGACTAAGATGACTCCAGAATTTTATTTGTTGGGAATTGTTCCGGATGAGTATGAAAAACAGAGCATATATTTAACACTACATATTTTGACTGCAGCAAGGTTGCTATTTGCACAAAATTGGAAGAGTGATGAGATACCACCAGAAGATAAACTAATAAATAAAATTCTAGAATGTGCAGAGATGGACAACCTAACAAGGATATTGAAGAATAAGGGGGGGAAATCATATATAGATCGTTGGAAAATGTGGTATGATTGGTTAAAAAAAAGACAATGTAGTTAAAGAACAATAGAATACATGAATGAAGGAAAAAATTAAATCAATGTTTGTTTAAAAGTCTGCACAATACTCCTGCAAAAGTATAGTAAATACCTTAATGCTTCTTACCTAATTTTGTAAATAATGTACATAATTTTATGTAATTTCATGTTTGTTTGTTGATATGATTTCTTTTTTCTTTTCTATTTTGTTATGTCTTTTTTTACCAATAAAGTTTTCTATTAAAAAAAAAAAAAATTTAGTTAATCTAATTAATACCAGTCTATTTACGTTCACTTACATTCAAAAAGGGTACAAAAAAGAAAATAGCATGTTAATATATTCAGCTTCATCCTTTATCCTATTCATCTTAATTTGTAATTAATTCCCAATTAACCACATTTAAAATTAATATCTCCAGCCAACAATACAGTGTTAAAGATCCCCATTCTCCAGTTGATTCTAAAAAGTTCTGCCCTCAGGTAAATTCATTTCAAAATCCAATTCCCATTTAATTCCAATTTATAGTCAATCTACTCAGCATAGCAGTAGTGTTAAAAATCCCAATTCTCTCCCATAGGCACATTTTGTTTTCTCTTCCTAAGAAATCAACCCCTACAATATATAAAATCCTCTAATAATTATATTCTATCCAATCTATCCAGTATTTCATTCTGGCAATTAACATGTAATTTATCATACCTCCCTCCCACTGTTTTAGCAATTCAAAATGGCCACTACCCATTGTCCACTTCCATCTTTTCATTGTTATATTTCTTTTTAGTGTCTTTTCTCAGTGTCTTTTCTCAGTTCCCATTCGCGAATTCCTGCTTTGTAATTGTCATCTCAGTCGGGTTCTGCTCATCTCTCCTCTGCTGCTGCCCAGACTCTCCACCACTTAATCTTGCTCACAGTCTCTTCTCCATAATTTTCCTAGCTGTAAATTTTGTTAATTTTCTCCCCTTTCGTTTCCTGCTCAAATGTTTGGGCCATGTGACCATCTCCTCCACTTCTCCCGACTCTATCAGCGCACTTTCCACCGGAACCATCTCTTCATCATATTTTTGTTCGATCAAGTAATTTAAAGGCTCTGCCCTCTCCTCATTAATCCCCATTTCAGTTAACATGCCCAAAATTTTATTTCCGATTGCCTTTATCATATCAAAATCCTCCATCGATTTGCCACAGTCCAGAGAAGCCATCTTCAACAAATGTCTCATCTCACTCAATTCTATCATTGTTTTCTTTCAATTTAAATTCTTACAGAGTGACAAGCAGACCCGTCCAATCATACTTCAACTTTAAAATCCACTCCAATCTGCACCTGGAGCTGAGATATTACTATCTCCTTTCCGCCATTTTGCTCTAACACCAGTCAGTGTTAATGGGATAGTTCAAGCAAAGGCCAAGTTTCCTGTTTCCTGGGATACCTAGGGCCTCCATTTTCCCTTTATACTTGGTATGCTGATGACAGTCAGCTTTATATCTCTGTCCCCATCATCCAAGTGAAGCTGTCATAGTTCTCTTCAAGGTCTGGAACCATGGAGTCTAGATGTGTAATGACAGGCTGCAGCTTAACCATTCAAAACACAGGTGGCTGAGACCAGGATGGATTGGGACACATAGCCCAGGAAGTGGAGATATTTCATCCTTTATTCTTAACAAGATCATTCAATTTCACTAATTCACTATCTGAGATCATCTTGAAGTCACATTTTAATTAAATAAATTTCTACCAACCATACATCTAGCCTGAGTTGGTAATATACAACTAGGTTTGTTCATACACTAATAGGGCAATTGTAACTATATGAGGTACTAGCTGTTTACCCAGCCTTGCTCGGGTTTTTTTTTATTGGACTGGCAACTTCCTTCCATCCTACCTTCATCCCTCCCTCCTTCCTTATGTCCCTCACTTCTCCTCCCCTCTGTTTTTCTGCCTCCCTCCCTCCCTTCCTCTTTCCGTAGCTTATTACCTGAGTTTGGCCCAGTATTTATATATGTATGAGAGCTCCTCTTCTTCCACTCCTCTTCTTTCCCCTTGTCATCCGGTTCATGTTTCAAGTCCTCCTCCAGTACTCGTCCTCTTCTCCCTCATCTTCCTCATCTTCATGTTCTTCTCATCTTCCTCTTCTTCCTTCCTCCTCTTCCTCATTCTGTTTATCATCTTCTTTCCTCCTCCTCTTCCTCCTCATCTTCTTTATTCCTCCTCTTCTTCCTCCTCTTCCTCCACTGTTGTTATTTTGTTGTACCTGAGAGAAGATGTCCTCAGCTTCCCCAAAGCTCCTCCATGACCACAGGTGGTCCGGGGCGGAGGTGATTCCCAAGGGGAAGAGCTCTGAGAGGCAGGCCGTCGCCCTCTCCACCGTGGCACTGGTGGGCCAGGTGGGCATCTGAGTGCTATTGCTATCTCTGTTGTAACCCACCTAGAATTCTTTGGGAGTTGGGCAGCATTAAAATGTAAGAAATAAAAATAAAATAAATAAATAAACCAGTCCCAGTTTTCCTGCCCAAGCAGAAACTGAGGAGGCCAGCTTTTAGAAATGAAGATTTGATAATCCATTCAGAAAGACTGGGTCAAGACAGAAACTCAGATAACCAACAAACAAAAGATTAACAAAATTAGCTCAGACAAACATCTAGGATTTGCGTTTCTTCTTTTGCCTATAGAGCCAGCTATGACCCCTACATAACCCCTACATACCCCATAGGAATCTGACAACAGCCAATAGAATATTAAAAGACATGTCCTTGCACAGGAACAGGAAGCTCAAATAGAAATACACATTTTATCAAATCGTCAGAGGCTTCATTTCAAAGCAAGCTGGCCAAAAATCTTCTGTGACAGCATGAAATTACAGACTGACTTAGAACAAGTAATTGCTTTTGCATTAATGACCTAAATGTGACATTTTGAGTATATATTGTTAAAATCAATGTGAAAGAACTCACATTAAAAGCAAACATCTGTTCCCCTCCTTAAATAGTTCATAAATAGCTTCAACTAAAGAATGTTTCATGATGTAATCTCTCATTATTTCCAGAGATTAACTTTATCAACGTGCAAAAAAAGATTATCATTAAGGGCTGAATAATTTACTTGGCTTGAATGGAAAATGTGAAAAAATTGACCTTAATTGTGAGAAATACAGTGAAAGCCAGGCTCTCCCTGAGTATGAATGCTGATAATATAAATAATCAGTTACCCCCCAACAACATGTAAGGCATATTGTGTCCATTAAGTGTGTTAAAAACAGGGAAAAGAAATGTCAGATTTATATTGCCGAGGAATAAGATGGTTCTCATTAAAACAGAGAGCAACCAACTGCTGGGGTTTCGGTCTAGCATTCAATAGCCATCCATCGAGCTGTGCTGTAGTGAGTTCTGCCCAAGTGTGAGCCAGCTAAGGAAAGAAATCTAACATCAATGGTTTAATTCTAAACTATTATTTATTTACTTTATTTTATTACTTG
>JANHGC010008212.1:313114-325348 GCA_027560395.1 Boaedon fuliginosus
CAAGGGCAGCCCCATGTAGAGCGCATTACAGTAGTCCAAACGAGAGGTGACAAGGGCATGAGTGACCATAAGAAGAGTCTCCTGGTCCAGGAAGGGGCGCAATTGGCGCAGTTGGTATGGGATTATACTATATTATTTGACAGAATATTTCTCTGCTTTTTGTGGCAGGATTTGGCTTGGATGCTGACCTTCTATCTTCGGTTCTTCATAACATACTCATTTCTACTAGATCTCAAGAGCCTCTTGGGTCTCTTTCTCCTGTTCAGGTGAGTTCCATTTGATCCCATACTTTTCCTGATTTCTTTGAGTGCAATGTCCTACAATGTCCTTGTAGGCAAAGCTTTCTGCCTTATGCAGCTACATGTATTGGCTTTCAAGTTTGGCAATTCCCAAGACATTCTAAGAGTTGAGTATCACACAGTTGGGAGGATACCAATTGGGGCAATTAAATAAACACATGCATCAATATTCAGAGCCAAACCAAGAATGTTGCTTTCTGTCTTGCTTGAGTGCTCTGATTCAGACCAGGAACAGAATACCTTCCCTGATAGGATATTGCAGGATGGAGCATGTTCATGTACAATGCCTTTTTGCATCTATAGATGCATTGTGTCTTCTCAGAGTTGCTTTTCAGCAGATGGCAACATCTAGTCAATTTTAGTTGATCTTGGATTGGCCAAGATTCCAAGCAGCTTTGGCCATGGTTATAGTACTTGGATTGGAAACCCTCTGGAAGTTTTAGGGTTGTTGGTTAGACCTGGAAGTTTTAAAATCTTCCTGGAAGAAGAGAATGTCAAATTCCTTCTATCACACCACCAAGATATGGCATGTATACAATCATATAGAGTTGAACTCAATAAGAACATATATTTTCCTTTCTTCTTTTTTTTAACCAGACTCAGGGTCAGACCTTTTTCTTTGCATCTTCCCAGCCATTATACTGACACTTTCTCAGTGGAAAACAAATGCTAAGTAGGCTACACCCTAAATCTATTTTTACCATGAAGTTGATGGATTATGTGCCATCAAGTAGTTTTTGACTCTTAGTGACAACATAGATCCTCCCCCTCATGAGAATAGATATTAATCTGCTCTAATTCACAGGGAAATCTACAACTCCAAAACTGGAATTCTTCCTCTCCTATCAAAAAGAGAACCAATTTGGTGTAGTGATTAAGGTGCTGAACTAGAGACTGTCAGTTCCAGGTCTCCCTTAGGCATGAAAGCCAGCTGGGTGACTTTTGGTCAATCACTTTCTCTCAGCCCAACTCATCTTTTCAGTAGGAAAAATAAGAAGAAAAACATCACGTACACCATTTTGAGTTGTAGAAAATAAAGATAGGGAATTATGGTTAGGGTTATTGTTAGTTGTTAACAATAAATATTATTGTTATAATTATTAATAGTAGAGGTTCTTAATATGCTACAGTTGCTCTGGATAATAATGATAATGAATTCTTCAGTAGCTCATTTTTTGCTAGAAAAAACAATGTCATATTTGGTTAGTTTGCTTTTGTTTAATTTTCTTCTAGTTGCCTTTTCCCCTAATTCTGTACCCCTCCTGGTGTTTCTCTGCTACTTCCAAACTGCTTTATTTGTACTTTTCGGTAGGCTGCAAAATTTTAATCTGCCTTTATTTTTGCTGCATAGAATCATAGAAAGTCACTGGTTTGTCTGGGTGACACAAATGAACCACATCCCAATGGCCATTGATTATGATAAGAACATGGACTGGGTTTCAATGCAGGTGAGATGCACATCCTCCCCAACAGGTGACATAGCTTATCTATACATCTATAAAAGAGAAGTGTTGGTGTGTGGGTTTGTGGGTATGTCCTGAATAGGCTTTTCCATGCCAGCACCAATCTGGCCCAAACCTGCCAGGAACATACCTTGCACTCCGGAGATGTGCACTGGTGTGTGTGGGGGGGGTCATGAACACCTTTGGGGGGTCTGCACCCCAAAAAAGGGTGCTGAACTGCACACCCCCACCCACATTTCAGTGCCAAGCTCTCCTGCACATGTGCAGAGGGCTCTAGACAATGTATGCAAATCAGATGCTCTGCAGCCAATAGAGGCAAAGCATGCAAATTGAGCAAAGAACACTGGCAATTTTAGCCTGTAGCGTTAGGAAGGAAGATGGAGGATAAAAGAAGTGAGAGAGGAGGATAAACACAGAGGTGGGAGATAGGAAGGAGAGAGGGTGGGAGGAAGGAAGAAAGGAACGAAGGAAGGAAGATGGGGAACAGAAGTGAGGGAGGGAGGAAGGAAGATGGGAGAGAGGGAGGGAGGAGGAAGGAAGATGGCAGTCCCATAAAAAATTACCTGGGCAACACCGAATAATCAGAAATGCAATATAATAGATGTAGTGGAAGAGGGCAAAAGGGAAAATGAAATTCTCCTTCTGAGGAAGAAGTCTGGTGTGAGGCAAGAACTGTCTGATCTCAAGATTTGATAGTCTTTAGATATGAGGTATGATGAAATAAATTTTGCCCCTTAAAATTCCCCTCCCCCCCAGAAAATATTTGGACACAAGATTGCAAGATCTGCATTGCAATTAAAACACTGCACAGGACTAGTCAGGTACCTGCAAATCCTTGAAGGGCTTTTGGGGTTGAGATCTGGTTGAGATTTCATGCTACCTTCTGGGATTACAGAGGCTGGATTAAGAAATACGGTTTACCATTTAAGGAATAGCCATATGTTTGGATTTTTTTTTTGCCAGGGGTAGAAAGATCAGAGTCATTGCACCTAAAAGTCATATTGTTAATGCCATTGCTTCATTGCTGGTTTTCTGCAGTTCAAACTGCAAGTGAGAAAGCATATTTGTTTTGTAATAGACTTGATAGCATCCGTGGGTGTAAATTGTTCAACTTGCCTTTTCCTTGTGGGTGAAATTCTTAAAGTTGTGTTCATTGTAACAGCTTTCTGCTGATATGAGACTCACCATGGAGTTCTCACACTATCTTTATTTTGATCCAAAGTACAAAACTCTCTTCTTGTTTAGAGTACAGATTGCAGGAAATATCCAGCCAGAAATAAAAGCCAACATATTGTTAGAGTTGGCTTATTCCTCTCTTTCTTCTCTTTTCAGCTTCAGGCAACATGCAACGTAAACCAGTCCTTCTTCAATGACTGGTTTACAGGGCACCTCAACTTCCAAATTGAACATCAGTAAGTGCATTTGTCTTAGGGGAAACGGAAATTTGGGGGTGGGTATCACAGTTTTAAATAACCCAGAACCTAGGAAATAAAGAAGATATTGCTTGATAATTGTGTTTGCTACATCTTTCATTGTTGTTCTCACCATCTTTGTCTTCTGAAGTTTCACATGTTAGCATTTCTGAAGTTTCACATAGGATCCTGAATGAAGAGGAACATAAGTATTATGCAGATTAAAAATCTCCAATAAGTTCTCCAAGGTTCCTTCAAACCCTGTTATTCTAGGTTCTAAAAATTCATCAGACTCATTCCAAGGAATATCAAGTTGTATTTCATATCTTTCATTGTTGCTTTACCTAGAACAAATTTCCTCTACCCTCTTTCCTGAGAACTTAACCTGAATCCTCCTACTTTCTCCTACAAAGCCTGTTCTTTGTTTTTTTAGCTCTTAAGTCCCTTCTCCCTTTGCCTGCTTATTCTCCAAATATTCATCCTTATTTTTCCCTGAGGAAATGAAACTGCCACTCCCACCTCTTTCATTCCTCCTGATATCCCAGACCTAATATCATAACCAATTTACTCTCAACAAAACTGAATACTTCAATGGGGCAATACTTTCCTTCTGTCTTTCTCTTTCCTGCCCAGGTAGGCCTTCTGTCAACATGGTCTTTCCTCACATACACTACCCTCTCCTGCTCTTCTCCTCAGTGTTTTGAAGTACTGTGAATGGTTGACCTATAAAAACTTTATATGACTCAGTTGACATACAGACTTGCCAGGCTCCAACGGAGATGAACCTGGCTAGAAATCACATTTTTTTTCTATTGCAGGAAACAGGAGTTATGACAGATGCTTAATTATTTCTCAATGAGAGGAAACAGTTCCGGACTTTTCTGCACTTTAGCAAGTTGCTCATGCAGATCAGCTCTCCTAATTTATAACCATTCAGATTTTGAATATTTCACACTCTCTTGTGATCCATCCTTTTTGAGGAGAGAGAAGACTTGGATTTCCTCTAACCTTCGTAGTGTTGATGATAGATGCTTGTTATAGTTTCCTCATTCTAGGTTCAGATAGTTCAGTCTTTCAGCTATTGAACCCCCATAAAACCCATTACAATAATCTGTGAAGATGGTTAAGGGGGAAAAATGGCAAGACATAGCCGTAGAAGGAAAACCTAGTATGCAAGCAATCTTAGATTTATCTCTGGTTGTTTTGCTTAAGAACTCAATCAAGCTAGGCAAGAGATGCCAGAACTCTGCTTAGATGCTTCTTCTAATCTAAACCTTTCTGTTCAGCTCCTTTGGGAAGAGGTTATTTGGCTTGAAGGCATGTCTATCTCATTATAAGAAGGGGAGCACTAGACTGCATGACATCTTACAGGTCTCTCTCTCTCTTTTCTTTCATGTAGCCTTTTTCCCACCATGCCTCGACATAATTACTGGAAAGTGACCCCCCTGGTGAAGTCCATTTGTGAAAAGCATGGCATCCAGTATCAATCTAAGCCTTTGCTCACAGCCTTTGCAGATGTTGTACAGTAAGTATTGGCTCTTATAACAAGGTTGAACCTTTGTTGTCCCAAAGGTGCTTTCCCAAAAGGCAATTGGATTTCTTGTACCCTGATCATCATAATTGTAAGTCATGACAGTCATAAAACAGGTCGGTCACAGATATGAAATTGTCCTGTGTGGCCTGGCATTTATGCAATTATGGTAAGATGAGGCTACAGATGTCTCTGTAATACGGGCACTGGAAAAGTGCAGTATGTCCAGTGTGTTTCAGTGTGTCCAGAGTTATAGGAGCATGATCTCACTGGGTTAGGAAACATCCTGTATCAGCCTTCAAGGAGAGCTGAGGGGAGGGCATGACATCATGCCAGAATAAATGCCCTCTAGTGTTTAGATGCGATAAGTGTTGTTTATTTATATTTATTTGTTAACTTTGTTTTCCGCTAATCTCACTATGAGGTGACTCTGGGTGGCTTACAGTGTTAAAAATAAAACAATACAGGAACCAATTATCAGTTATAACTAAAAGATGTGAGGGAGAGAGTAGGATGAGCAGGGGGTGGTGGAATGTGTTATTAATCTATCAAGCACCTATAGTGTGATGGTCCTTCATTGGCTAAGTATTCCTTGGGGAGGCAGAGTATCTGTTTGTCCTAGCTAGATGCAATTGGTGCAACACATAGAAGAATCATTGCAGCATGGATAGCAAAATGTGGATCTGGCAATCAAGGATCATACCTCTTTAGTAGAAGTGTCCTTTGGCTTGTCCAGCGAAAGAAAATATGTGCTGTTTCTTTTGTGCTTTGGGTTCTCTTAATGCAGGAAAGTCTCCTTAGATTGGGAAGCAGATGAGGGCATACTTTCTATGAAGATACTGCTTGTCTGGAGTTTATTTTGCTTACAAGATAGCTTGTTTTGGCGTAGCTACTTGAAGTTATCTGGATTTTTGACTACTTCTGGTATGGAACTCTCAGAAGAATCAGGGCTAGGGTCACTTTCCCTGTTATTGGTGAGGAAGTGTGCTGACAGCTTTTTCTTGTATGAGTCAAGTGAGAGAGCAGTGTGAGATGGTTTAGAACAGGGGTGTCAAACCCACATCATGGTGGCGTCACGTGATAATTGGGACTTTGTCCCCCATCGCCAAACTGGACCTGGGCATGGCCAGCACGTGACACATCTGGCCCATGGGCTGGGAGTTTGACAGCCCTGGTTTAGGAGGTTAGCAGCTTAATAGGCAGATGTTGGTGCTGGACATCCATATTGCTACCAGCACTGTGTGTGTGTGTCTGTGTCAGAATTGTTGTTTTGATGTATGTTAGCTTTTTTCTCAGATTTCTCAGATTGTGGTAGCTATTGTTACAGATTTAACTTCCTCCCTTAAAGCGTGCTTTGGCTCTTCACTCTTGACATGGCTGGCAGATTTACTGGCATGCACCTGGCTGCAGATTTACTGCTACCTATATTTTTATGGCTCTTATGACAGACTCAGGACCATCTGTTACTTTCCAGTAATGAGATCACAGACTAACTTATTCTTAAAGACTCTGACAGTTTGGATGTGAAGAGTCTGCCACAAGATGAATTTCTAGGAGGAGTTGCTGTTTTGTAAGACAGCAGGAGTTGGCTGCATTAACTGCTTCCAGATGCCCTGTTGACATTGTAGGACAGGCTGCCAAAAGGTCCATGGGGTCAGCTTCTGCCCTCTGATTGCCACAGAGGATTTGCTAATCAAGGGCTTGTTGGAAGCTGTCTGCCTTGAACTGCAGTATGATTTAAATACTTTTTGCACTATAAATTTTTTTGCAGACAAGAGGTAGACCTCATGGAAAAGTTGAGTAATGTGGTTGTGAGAAATGCATGTGACTTGTTTCAGGAGGTTGTCTCCCCTACTTTCCTGTTCTGGAGGGTACTTGGGCTGAAGCTTTGGAAGGCTGAGGAGGAGACTGGCTTGCTCTATAGGGATTAAGGAGATCCTGAAATTGTTACTCATATTTTGTGTTGCCTCCGCAGTGGGGACATAGTCAATCCTCATATGTTTCTTTCCTTATTGGAAATATTGGACCCCACTATAATAACTGGGGCTGGTCCAGGTTCTTTTCTTCCCTCTGGATGGCTTTTTTAGGCCATAGGACTGAGTCAGAAGGGATAAGGACAGTCACATTAGAGGAGCTGCTAGTTTGTCACCCTCTGGTCCTCCAATTGTCTTTGAGGAAGTCTTAGAGTTCTGAGATTGCACTAGTAAGGGTAGCATATAGAAAGGAAATGCAGGTGTTCTAAGATATTCTATGCATATTTGGCCGGTGAATGGCATACAAATAGATGGAAACATATGAAGAAATCTCATACGATTATTTGGTTCTCACAAGTCACAAACGAATGTATGAACTGAATCTATTGAAAAGTATAGCCTTATACTCTGGTTTCTCTTCATATAAATCTTTTTCCTTTTACTATTGAAAATTATAGCTTCAGCATGTGATGAAAACGCCACCATGGCTTATTCACTGAATGGTTTATTCACACAGGCAAGCCTCTATTTCACCATACAGATAGTCCTTGATTAATAACTCATTTAGCAAATGTTCAAAATTGTGATTGTGCTGAACAAATGCCATAGTACTTACAACAGTCCTTGAAATTCTGAGCATTGCAGCGACTCTCCCTCACCCCCACCAGGCCATGTGATTGCCATTTGGACATTTGGCAACCAGTCCACACTTACAACAGTTGCAGCATCTGACAGTCATGTCATCATTCCCAGGAGGGAAAGTTGCAAGTCACTTCTGTTGCTTTTTTCGTGAGGAACCTGCTACAGAGAATAAGATCTCAGGGATATTGTACTTCATAGCATGCACCTGCCTACAGTGTTTCCTGCCCAAATTGTGTAGTAGCCCCCTTCACCTGGCTGTGCTTGCATGGTGTCACAGCATCCCTTCCCCCACCCAACCATACTTGCTCGCACAATGCTGTACTGTCCCCTCACTCATCTGGCTGCACTCCATGACAGTTACCTGCCTGTTGGCCTGCTTGCAATCTGCCTGAAGCTTTGGATTTCCTACCAGTTTCCCCTTTGACCTTGCTTGTTGGAAGCTGGCAGGAAATCACAAGTTACAGTCACACAGATCCTGGCTTAATGACCTGCAATCATCACTTAATGAAGGCGGTGAGGATTGCCAGGATTGTAATGGCTAAATGATGCAATTATATAATGTTGTGCTTTACAAGCATATTGCTTAGTGATAGAAATTCTGATCCAAATTGCTGTTGTAAATGGATTTCATTTCATTATCATTTCATTAAGCGCTTATGTACATAAATAAGTCCATGGCTCTCTCCAATTGATAATACTGCCTTAATCCCTGTAATTTAATTCTCACCAGTCCATGTTTTTCCATCTTGGATGGTCCTTTCATTTCTTATCCTACCATTTACATTTGTTCATTTGGTGTATATTTCATATTTCTTTGCTCAACTGTTAATGCTTCTTTGTGATTTCTTCTTCATAGTACCTGACTTTACTTCTTTCCTACTCTTTCTTCTAGCTCTCTCAAGGAATCGGGACAGCTCTGGTTGGATGCCTACTTGCACAAGTAGGAGCTAAACACCACCCCTTGTGGGACAGTTTTTCCCATCTTCATCACCTCTGCAATTGAAGAAAGCAAGTGCCTGGTTCAGTTGGGGAAGATTAACCTTGTGAGCTGAATTCTGAAACCTGGTGTTGCTGCTCCAAATGTTCTCATGTTTTCCTTTTTAACTTGTGCCTCTACCATCTTTCCTTTCTGTCTGAGGATCTGAAAGTTGTTAAAAAATGTATATTCTCCAGCCTTCAGGATCAAAAAGCAATACCATTGAAGGCCTTCACTGCCACTTCACTAAGTGTTTAGCAAAAACAACACTATCTTAGTTGCCTATTTATTGTGGAGTACAAGAGCCTATTTTGTGGAAACAGTTGAAAGGAGAGAACATGGAAACAGAAATTCAGGAGCTGGGAATAGAAACTCCTGGTAGGGGAAATTCAAATTGGGCCATAGCTTAGCACTGGAGAAGTTTGGAGAAGAAACAAAGGATTCTACAGGAGCCAAGAGCTTTGATTGAAATATAGCAGCATATGAAGGAAATAAATCAATGATTTATTTGAGTATAAATCAGTCAGTTTCTAGATGTAATTCACAAGCACTAGAGAATAGTTAGGCAAGCTTAACTATGGGAAGGAAAAGTGGATTTTCTTTTATGCCACAACTCCCTGACATTCCAGGATGTACTTTATATAAAATCATAAAGAATATAATTATGCACATGCCTCTCCTATAAGTGTACAAGACAAGTTAGTGAAAGGAGACTAATGAATGTTGATGGAATTATTATTAATTAGTAGTGCAAATAAATGCTTTTAATCTTTGGGCAAATCTGCTGTTACATTTTGGAGTTGCAAGAGAGGAGAATTAAAACAAATCTTTCTTATTGCTTATTTATTATGGCCACCTTCTATGCCTGAATCAAACTTTGTTCTCCAGAAAGGCTAATCTAAAACTTTATGACCTGTTGACTTCAACTCCCAGAATTCCTGAGCCAGAATGGCCACCAACCACCTCCAAAGTTTTGTGCTGCTCTTTGATTCTCGTGCAAGATGGCAGAGACAAGTCTTTAAATGGAGAGCAATAAAGCCTCTAGGGGCAAAATGTTCCACAGGATGGGGCAATGGCAGAGAAGGCTGTTGGCCTAGATCCCATCAATCATATTTTTTTTTAACTGAAGGAATCCATAAAATATCCTCTCACCGTGACTAGGTGGTATGGGTTGAAGTAATTCAGGCAAACAGCTTCTCAAGTAACTGGTACCATGCCTTGAGTAGTTTTAAAGATAATAACCAACACTTTGAACTGAAAGCAAACTGGCATCCAATGCAGTTTACACAGTAGAGGTGTTATAACACCTCTGGGGCACTGAGAATTGCCCATTTGCTCACATTCTGCACCACATCAGCTGCAGCTTCTTTAAGGATAGCCCCATGTAGGGCACATTGTAGCATAAGTTACATAAACCTTATATGGGAGTTACACAGATTATCCAAAGTTGTCCGTATAGTACAGTTGTCAGTTACTTTGCTGCCTTGAAGCTAAACAAGAGCCAAGTATCTCCCCACCAATGATTTTTCCATAATCATGCTAGAAATATTGTGTCCAGTTCTGAGTAATTCAATTTAAAAAGGACAATAAGAATTGAAGTAAGTGCAGAGAAGAGCTACCAAATTGGAGAAGGATCGGGAAACCAAGCACTACAGGGAATGTGTAAAAGCCATATCTGAATATCTTCAACATGGAGAGAAGAGAGCTTACTGAAGATATGATAGCCCTCTTCAAGTATTTGAAGGGCTGTCATGCAGAAGAAGAGTGGACATGTCCTATTGCCCCAGAGACCAGGATCAGAACTGATAGGTTAAAATTACATGGAAGGAAGTTCATACAAGCTATCAAGAAGGAATTTTCCAACTGCATAGACTTATCCAATATAAAGCTTTTTATATGGAGTGGCGAGTTCTTCACCAGAAGTATTCAAATGAAGGATGAGTTGCTCAGACTGCTCTGGTGGATTCTGCATTAAGGATAGCTTCATACTTTGCTCTGCATTGCTTCCTGATAGCCTCACTCCAACTGTCAGCAGATGTACTGGATCATGCAGAAAGATTTGGGTGGAGGACCCAAGATTCTCATGATGTATGGAAAATTCTTGCTTTCTTGACAGCTGAGTTCTGTGAATTCCTGTGACTTTTCCTTGCTTTGATCTTGTGGTATTGCAGCAGCTTCTCTAAGTTACTTCACTAATTTAGTCTATGAACTTCAAAACCATTTTGAAATGTTTTCCAAAGTCATAGTTTAAATGTCTATCACATGTTCTACAAACCTGTTTGGAAATGCCATTTAATTGCTGCTTAGTTTTGAGCAATCTGTCACTACTGCAATATAAATATTTTTATGTACTAGCACTGCTGATTGCCAGCAGGCAAGATAGTTAATTGGATTCCTGCCACAGTCCAGAAAAATGCGAAATCAGGCAGATATTTTAGAAGTGAAGAATCCTTTTTACCTATAGGGTTTGTATAGTATTTGGGTGAATATTAGAGGGGAAGAAAATGACATTGCTATGTGTGTGTACTACAGGACATCCATTCAAGCAAGCAAGCAAATAGATGAAGTTTTTGCTAAACAGTTAGTTGAACTGTGCAGGAAATATGCCACTATGGCAATGGGGGACTTTAACTACCCTGACATTAACTGGGAAAAAAACTTTCTAGTGAGATCAAACAGACTCCTGACATGCCTAGCTAGGTGACAACTTTGTCATCCAAAAGATGGAGGAGGGAGCTAGAGGATCAGCTATACTGGATTTGAGTCTTACTAATAGGGATGAAATGGTTGAGGGAATGGAAGTTGTAAGAACTTTGGAGAAGAGTGACCATGTCATACTTGAATTAACCATAATGCAGGCACAGGTGACCAAACCAAGTCAGACATGTGTTTTAGATTTTAACAGAGCTAACTTCAACAGACTATGAGGGAGAATAGGGAAGAATCCATTGATAGAAATCCTAGGACAGTGATGGCGAACCTATGGCATGCGTGCCAAAAGTGGCACGCAGAGCCTTCCCTCTGGGCTTGCACACCATCATTAAAGTGGGCCTGCCCACCTGCCCGAAGTCCTTAGCAGTCTTTCATAGCCATTTTGGAAACACAGCTGCTCTGTGTTCCGGCTGTGCAGATGCGCGTGCATGTGTGTGTGTGAGGGTCATGTGCGCAAGTGCACATGATCCCCCCACCTTCCCCGCCACCTGCGCAGGCACACGTAACACCACCCCCACCCTGTGCGCATGCGCGCACATCTCCAAAGCTTTGCTTCGGAACAAGGGCGGGAGAACACGCCGGGTGGTGGGATGGCTGTGCGCACGTGTGCACATGCATGGGGGGTGCAGGGCATGTGGCTGCACCTGCGCACCTGCACCTGTGCACCCACACCTCCGGCACGCGGGCCAAAAAAAGATTCGCCATCTCTGTCCTAGGAGGAAAACAGTCCAGGATTCTTGGGATACTCTTAAAAAACAAGATAAAGGCCCAAGCAAAAACAATACCACAGAAAAAGAAAAACAAGAGATTCCAGATGAAACCAGCATGGTTATATAAAGAGCTTTCTGAAAAGCTGAGGGACCAAAAGGACAAGTATAAAAAATGGAAAATGAGACACATAACTAGAACAGAATATTAGCAAACAGTCTGAATCTGCAAGGATGGAGTCAGGAAGGCTAAGGCTTAGAATAAACTAATACTTGCAACAAATGCTAAAAGAATGCCGTATATACTCGAGTATAAGCCGACCCGAATATAAGCAGAGGTAACTACTTTTACCTATGTAAACGTTTACCTATAAAACTTATTGACTCGAGTATAAGCCGAGGGTGAGATTCCACAACATTTCAAATCATCCTGTTTCCCCCTTAGAACATTTATAAAGTTGATAGGAAATACAGATTTTTATTTTGTTTCTTTAAGGGAAATATAAATGCTTCTGTAAG
>JANHGC010008214.1:10766-21724 GCA_027560395.1 Boaedon fuliginosus
TTTGACAGTGTTATGGAAATTATGCAGAGTGGTAAACCATTTTTATTTGTTTGACCCATCTGATTACAGAAGCATCTCTATTTCCCTTAAAGAAACAAAGTAAAAATCTGTATTTCCTATCAATTTTATAAATATTCTATAGGTGAAACAGGATGATTTCAAGTGTTCTAGAATCTCACCCTAGGCTTATATTTGAGTCAATAGGTTTTTCCAGTTTTCATAGGTAAAATGAGGTACCTCGGCTTATATTTGGGTTGGCTTATACTTGAGTATATATGGTACATGTGAGTGCATGCACACACACACACACACACACACACACAAAGAGTCAGCCTTCCCAAATATTTTAGCCCATCGGCTTATTACCATCATGACTGAGTTACAGCTCACCATACTTGGAAAATGAATTATTCAAAAAGTTCAGGGTTGAAAACATATAAGTCACTTATACAATGAGATGGGTGACATATAAATTAGATCAATCTAGCTATCTATTAATATCTTTGTTCTAACTTTTTAACTAATATAATACACCACTCCTCCATTATGAGCATCTTGAGCTTTTGATATTCTTTTTCAACCTACCGGTAATAATTTCATTACATTTAAAAAGTGTTACTCTGGCCCCATTATGTACATTTTTTGTTGTTTTGCATACTGCAATTCAAAAATATTCAACTCTGTTATTGGAAACTGTTATTGGAAACTGTTATTGGAAAAAGTAAAATTTACATTACTTTGATATAAGCTTGAGAATATGATCTTTATATGCTTATTTTTGCCAGACAACTAGAAGAGCTGACAAAAAAAATGGTTTCAATTAATTATGAAACAGTTTCTGGAGGTATGAAGCCTAGGCTAACCCACAACAAAATGGTAAAAATCTGGAACATAATATTAGGTTTTTGGAAGGAAACTAGAGAAACTAGATTTTGGAGTTCAATATAACATAGCTTGGAACCTGACTATTTGAAAGATTGTTTCTTCCTGTTTTAACCTGCTGTTCTTTAGTCACTGAATTGTATTTTATCCACGTAATCTTATATAAAGAATCCTTACTTTAATCACTTCCCTTTGTTGTACGCTGGGATGCAGAAATAAATTTATTTTTCTCCTGTGTAGGTGTTCTGGAATGGTAATCTGTTTCAGCAAATAATCAACATGACTTTTGGAGTGTGATCAAGAGCTCTTTCTATGTGTTACCCACATAGCCTTGAGCAGCAATAAGAAATCATGTTGAGTTTCTTACCAATATCCAACGATTCCCATGTATTTTAACTTGTTCTGAAATGAAATCTGTTGGGAAAACCTTAACAGTTCAATATTTGCTTTTTTATTACAGCCCCACTTTGCTTATTGATAGTATGGCCAAATGCATCAGAACTTTTTGCTGTTCTCTTTGCTGCAGATTGTGAAATGCACTAAAGCGGTGAGCTGTTTAGAGACAATAGGATAGGGCCCCAATGGCGAACCTATGGCACGCAAGCCGGAAGTGGCACACAGAGCCTTCCTTCCGGGCACACGCACTGCCGGTAAAGTGGGCCCACCCACCCGCCTGGAGTCCCTGGTGGTCTTACATACCTTGTTTTGAAGCCCAGCTGCTCCGTGTTCCGGCATGCGTGTGTGGGGGTGAGGGGGTCGTGTGCACAAGTGCATGTGACACCCCCACCCTCCCCACTGCCTGCGCAGGTGCACGCGACACCACCCCCACCCCGTGCGCATGTGCACACATCTCTAAAGCCGAAACAAAGCTGATCTGACTATCAGCTGTGCTTCGGAAGAAGAGTGGGAGACCACGCGGGGTGGTGGGAGGGCTGCGCGCGTGCGTTCACCCGAATGGGGGGATGCAGGGGCATGTGGCTGCATGCGTGCGTGTGCTCGTGCATCCGGACTTCCAGCACGCAGGCGAAAAAAAGCTTCGCCACCACTGGGATAGGAAATGTGTTAAAGTTAAAAATAAATTAGATATATAGAAAAAGGAAATTAATGGGTTTCATCTACCATTTTCCACCAATGCTACATCCTAAAAATGGAAAACAACAGCCATTATTTTGCAGAGCACATTTTGGTTCTTTGCAATTTGAGGTATGCCAGATCTCTCACTGCCTAGCATTTAACCACAGAAAATGGTTCAAGTGTAGGCACTAAAGCATAGCCTGCCATTTTATATGCTGCAGTTGGCTGGCTATAAAATACATAATAGCCATACTGGGCAATGTTTAAAAGGCATTCAGCAGCATCACTGAAACCTGGTGAGATGACACAGATGATTGCAATAAAACTCTGGAAAGTTACAGCCCACTCAAAAGGCAGAGACTCAAAAAGAAGAGAGAGAGGGTGTTCCAGGGTACATAATAAATATGCCTACCCGGAAATTTGAATTGGATCATGTTGAAAGCATCTGGGAAAGGATAGAAGGAGAGAAAAACAAACATATTATTGTTATTGTAATTTAGCATAGATATTCTGGACGAACATAAAATGTGGATGCAGCATTTCTGTGCCAGACCAAAAATAGGAGACTTCAAATACTTTGACATCTGCTGGAATTCAAACTCTACCAAGAGTCAAAAGTACAAGTAATTCCTGACCTGTCTTGCTGACAACTTCATTAGTGAGAAGGTGGAAAGAAGCAACAAGGGACTCTATCTTGGATGTAATCCCTAAAATATAAATGAATCAGCTGAAAAGGTGAAGAGAGCTGAAATTTTGGATAGAAATTATCGTGTCTTCCTTGAGTTCATAGAATGAAGAGAAGGAGAAAGAGGGAGAAAGAAGAACCAGCCATACATTTCATAAATTCATAAAGAGCCTTGGTGGCACAGTGGTTAAATGCAGCACTGCAGTCTCTGCTGACTTGTTCAGGAGGTTGTCAGATCGAATCCCACTAGGCTCAAGGTTTACTCAGCCTTTCATCCTTTCTAAAGTTGGTGAAATGAGGACCCAGATTGTTTGGGGGCAATATGCTGACTCTGTAACTGCTTGGGGAGTGTTGTAAAGCTCTGATAAGCAGTGTATAACATCTGAGTGCTATTGCTATCCATTTTGTAAGCCGCTCAGAGTCCTTCGGGAATTGGGCGGCATAAAAATGTAATAAATAAAAATAAAAATATAAAATAAATAAATTCAAATTTCAAAAGAGTGAATTTTGATTCTGAAGGAAAAAATATCCAGGAAGGACATTTGCTATTGGATAAGCTGTAGATACAATTAGAAACAATTCCTACTAGATCAACAAATGGGGAACATTTGTTGACAATACTTTAAATTGCATCAAGAAAACTAATGGAAGCTAGTTCAGCTCACAGAGTGGAGTTGCTATATAGGTATAAGAAATGTCCATTAATTGCCCATGCCATTTCAAATGAAGTTTCTGGATGGTTTACAGTATGTTGCCACACTGTAAACCCAGTCATTAGGTGACTAACCAGCTAGGAATGAGCACAAGAAAAACACACAATAAAAAATTGTCCTCTTCTAGACGTGTTGAATCTAGGAAAACTCCCAAGGCAATGCAACTCTATCCAGATTCAAGAATGAAACCTCTCCACTTGCATTCTCCTCAATGGTAATGCTCAGTGGTGGTTTTCAATTTTTCAATTATTCAATTCAATTTTCTTTTTACTACTGATTTGTGGGTGTGGCTTGGTGGGTGTGGCTATGCTGTCGGCCAATCAGAGGTGGTATTTGCCATTTGTCTGAATCAATCAAAATTATTGCTACCGGTTCCCCGGAACCTGTTGGAATTGGCTGAATACCACCTCTGGTAATGCTCCCTTAAATCCACATCATGTTGCCAAGTCTACTGTGTGATCGTCAGTGGTTAACCCTGTGGGTTAGGACCATAATATGCCAATGCAGGTCCAGGGTTGCCATAGTAGTCATAGCTTCATGTTCACCCCTATGGAGGGCAGTTGTAGTCCAAGAATGTAAACCTGGGGAGTTTCACTGCCAGCCCAGAGAAAGAGTGGGGTAGGGAAGAAGCTACATAGCAAGGAGGCTAGTAGAGTAGTAGGCTTTCCAACCAACCCTTAAAGTCCAGCCTCACAAGCAGGGCCTCACACCCAGGTAACTGTTGAACGGCATGTCTGACAACTCTCAAAATTTTCCTATGCCCCCTTCAAAGTTAGGACCTCCCCTGTCCCAATCATGAGGTTGTAGCTGGTGACCAGAAGGGGATACCATCTTTCTATGCCTGGCTAGGTCTCAATATTGCATCTCAGGTTAGGCTTCTTATCCAGGATTGTAAAGCTACAATAAGAAAATCTTGCAAGTTTGAAGGTCCTAAATTCAGAACTTACTTTGGCCCTGGCTGGTCCTGACTAAAGGATGGTCATAAAGAGAGAATGTGAAACATCTCCTTTGTTATTTGTCTCCATTGTTATCCGAGAGTTCATATATATATTCAGTATATATAAAAAACAAGTGTAAGTTTACAGCTCTCTAGACTGTCATTTCATATATGCCCATTCATACCTTCAAATAATACAACTACTGTACATACGGTATTCTCACAATATTAATAGTGAAAATGCTTACTATGACAGTTGTAAAACACTGCCATTACAGTAGATTGGTAAAATGCAAGGTAACAGCCAAATTTGACAAGTTATCTGCAATCCTAAAGTGGATTCATTTTTTTCCCCATTGGTAATTATTCATTTGGAATAAATGCAAATACTTGCACTTCTAATTCAGGTGTGAATATAAAAATGCTAACTCTAAATGTGGTGCTCCCCAAACATGCTTGATATTTCACCAAGTACAATCTCATAGAACTAAATGCCTTGTGTTTTGCTCTTCGTTTCTTTTTTAAGTGCATATGTTTTTATGCTTTTATTTCTATTTACTTATACAAATATCACTTTCACTTTAAAATGCATATTCAATAATGCATGTGGTTTAAATGGATGCATTCAGAACATCTTTCTATAACCTTCTGCCATCTGCCTGCATTAAAACTCAAAAACTAACATCACGGATTATACAGTCAAAGAGCCAAACATGTGGAATAGACTAGATCTGGGGAAAAGCTGGCCTAGATACTTGACATTTATTGATTTGTAAGGATGTTAAGAGTTAGGAATGGGAAGATTGCCATTTCACATGCTGTAGGCGCCTTAACAGTTGAATGGTGGCATCTAACTCTGATGATATCATTTTTGAACTGATTTAGAGTATAGATAAAAGAATCGTGCTGTGACTTGCTAGAATGTCATCTGTCAGCTTTTCTTCCTCCCTGGTTCTGTCTAGCCTGTTCCATGCTGCAATTGAAAAAGTCTATACTTCTAAGAAATAGGGTTAATAATATTGACTGGGTACGTATATAAATTGATCAATAAATACATAAATAACTAAAAGGGTTCAATAACAAAGGGTTGAGTAATTCACATAGAAATCTTCACTTTGGAAATGGAGGTGTTACAATTATACAAGCGTGTTCCTGCTTTGATCTGAGCATTATGGCAGGATGTGATGAGCTATGTTTTCTTTTCCTCTTATGATCTCTCTTGTCTTGCTGCCAACTTAACAGATCTGAGAACGTGGCATGAAAAGCAGAATGGAAAGCTTACGAGAGAATGATGATTATACCCCTGGAAAAGTGGGGGTAGTAGATATGCTAGGTTGGGAACATAGATGCAAAGATAGATGTAATGGTCAAAGGCAAGCAACTTTTGCATAAGACCCATTCATCGCGCTACAGCCGTGAAAGCCTCGAGTCCCACATGTAGCCTCTGCAGATCCCAAAGTCCAAATTCAAATGAAACGGCAAATGAAAGCAGTTTGTTTCTCTTGCGTGCGCTCGGAGAGCTGAGCCCTCTCAAATCCCAACCCAATTCCTTTATGTGATTAAACCCACCAGCCTCCCTCCTCCCTTCCTTGCAGATATTTTTAAAACGTCTATCCTAGAAAAGCTGTGCCAGCATCAGATTGTATCTTTGCGCTTTGACTAAATCTGAACATGATACAACTTTGGCTCTTCGCTGTGGATAAATCTCTCCCAGTGCCTCTTTACCTGATGGATAGTTTCCAACACTGCCAGGTTTTCTGCCAGTCTCAGCGCCCCCTTTCCCACAGTGCCTCTCCAGCAACGGCTGTGCCTTCTGTTTGAGTCCAGCAGCTTCCTGGCTAGGAAGAATGGTGGTGGGCTGCCAGGAGCATATGTGCTAGTATTGCCACTTATACGTTAATTACACTTCTGATGGGATGCCAAGGATAGCTGGGTAAGCCGAATCTGGCACTTGTTTACAACTGACAAGGAATTTGGATCAGCAAAACAAGACTTCTCCTGCTGCACAGCACAATGAGGTGCACATTCTAGTTTTAGCAAATCTACCTAAATCTAGGGATGTGGTGGCTCTGGCTAAGATGCTGAGCTTGTTGGTCAGAAAGGGTCGGCAGTTCGAATCCCTAGTGCCGCCTTACGGAGTGAGCTCCCGTTACTCACCCCAGCTTCTGCCAACCTAGTAGTTCAAAAGCATGTAAAAATGGAAGTAGAAAAATAGGGACCACCTTTGGTGGGAAGGTAACAGCACTCCATGCGCCTTTGGGGTTTAGTCATGCCGGCCACATGACCACGGAGATTGCACTCGGACAGTGCTGGCTCTTTGGCTTTGAAACAGAGATGAGCACCAAGGGAAACAACCTGCGTGATATCAATACTAACGTAATCTTGCATGTTTTGAACAGCACCTTTTAAAAGCCTGACATGATCATGCTTCACTTCCTAATCCTCATATAAATAATGTTGGTCAGAACAAGGCTCTGCATGCATATTTATCCCTAGTTACATAAGGACTGTCCTTGGCAGTAAATTCAGGCTATGATTTTTATTGTGCCCTTATGAGACTAAAATGAACATATGGGTGAAGTTAAGCTCATGCCAAAGGTTTTATTTCAGCATCGGCATCATTCTTATTTAAACAGAGTCAGCTCTGGGAATTACACTTTTGGGTGGGAGGTGAGGTGGTGTTTATACTTAACACTTTCCGTGTTAGTATTCCTTGAAAAGTATGATCCCAAGTCTGCCTCCGATTGCTTGGATCTTTCTTGTATATTTACTTTTGCTTTCACTGTTACCGATTTGGTAAAATAAACTGGAATAATTATCTGCCATCAAATCATTTTTGATTCCTAGTGACCATTTAGATAATTATGAACTATCCCTAACCAGTTTTTCAGTTCTTGCAACCCTGCAAACTTGCTGGTTATCTTCTTCTGTTTTCTTCTGCCTTTCTCAGCATTAGAACCTCTTCCAGAAAGCTGGCTCTTCACATAACGTGCCTAAAGTAGGATAATTTGAACCTAAATATTTGTACTTTGAGTGAGAACTCTGGTTTGATTTGTTTGATGATCTATTTGTTTTCTTGGATGTCCACAGTATTCTGACAAGTCTTCTCCAACACATAATTTCAAGAATATCCTTAAAAGAGTTCTGTTAGTACTTTGTTAGTAAGCTTATTTTTGTTGGACTTTTTTTTACATTCATATACAGGTAGTCCTCAATTTACAATAGTTTGTTTAGTGACTGTTCAAAGTTACAACAGCACTTCAAAAAGGGACTTATGACCGTTTTTCATACTTGTGACCGTATCCCCATGGTTGCGAGATCAAAATTCAGACACTTGGCAAATGACTCATATTTATGACTGTCACAATGTCCTGGGACACTCAGCAAACCTTTTCTGCTTGACCTGATCAGATAAATTCAGTGCAGAGCAGATGATCTTGGAGATGTTAGACCTGGGTCCTCTAGGATTGAAAGGTGACAACCAGGACCTTGAATTGTACCTAGAAGCTAACAGACACAGTTCCACAGTTCCTCTGATAATGGGTTGCATTGTATGAGCAAACCTAGGTATGACCATAACTAATAAAGTCATTGCATGCTGAACTAGCTGAAAGTTTCAAAACTTGAACAAATATCCTATCTGCTTTCTCAGGACTCAGAAACTCAAATCAATTTCAGCTGTCATCTTAGCCATAAACATCCTACTCCAAATTCAAGTAAGCATTTTTTTTACTCCAGGGACTGGGACCGCATCAGGGCTATGGTTGACCTCAGGGGGCGGGGTGGAAGGGGATGACCGGGAGGGCATGGAAAAGTGGGTGGGTGTGGCCAGCGTGATGCCACTCCCCAAACTGCTGGTATGTTTCTTTTTCGCAGTGGGTAGACCAGGTCGATCTTTCTTCTTCTCATTGGGTAAACCAGGATGGCCCTGTGGGCTCGATCCGACCATATCGTGGGCTGAATCCAGCCCACAGGCCTTGAGTTTGACACCCCTGCTTTAAACAATGCCATTAGTCTGCTATCCACAGACATGTAAGAGAAGAGCAGTCTCTCTTACTGCCAAAATGTAGGCTTGGGTTTGAATGGGAATATCTTCATTCCCCATTTTTTTTCTCAGACATCCTTCTTTGCTTGTCACTGTTCTGGTGTTTCCTTTCTATTCCTTCTATATTCCTCATCTTTTCCCGTAAAAGGCAACTCATGGGGTTGTAGTCCTGCCAACTACAAGTACCTCTTTCTCAATTGTCATTCCTAATAAGGTTACTCCACATCCACAATTATAACCATACACACACCCCTTTGTCAATTATTTACAGTTCTTTGCGGCATCACAGAAATTGTCCTCACCCAAGTCAGATAAATGGCTGTCGCACCTGACCTCTCACTCCTGCAGAAAACTCAATTCATTATCATCCTCTTCTGACCAGGCAAGTTGTTCAGAACGTGAGCTCCTTCACTAATTCCACCATCACACTATATTTTGAAGCCCAGACCAATGCCTTTTCTCTTCAGTTACCAATTCCATTTTTCCACATCTCTGCCTTGGATAAAAATTCTCATTACTCTTCAATGTCTTGTTTCCAGTCTGCAGTTTCTGGCCTATGGCCTGTTTTTGTAATGGGTTTCCTGCAAATTACTGCCCTTCTAACAATTGCCAATTCTAATACACTTGGCTAATGCAGCCACAACTACCAGAAGGACTTCTCTTGGGTATTGGCATGGCTTCAGCTGTAAATGATATTCTTCCATTGCACAACACGGTAAGTCTCAGATCTGGCTAACTCCATTCCTTTTCTGACACCACTAAACTACAACCACCAATCACTTTTGAGTTTTCCAAGCTGAGCCTGCTTTTCCCAGCTGAAAATCATCAAGGTAATCTTTACCTTCTTCAAACTCCTTCCTCAGCCTTTTTTTTCCTACTTCTGCGCTTGCTTTCTCCTTTCCTTCCATTCTATTCTTTTGACCTTTACTTCCTTCCATAAAGATATTCCTAATTCTGATTTCAAGAATTCTTACAAAAGTACTTTTCACATCATGTATTTTCTTCCAAAATTATTTTCTCTACCAAATTCCCTCTCTTCCCCATGTCCTGCTAAGTTGTCTCATAGTAACGGGGAGGGATGAGCAAATAAATAAATAAATAAAATGTCAGGAGGGTACAAGAGTAGAGAACTCTAGTTGAGTCATCCAAGGTGTGAAGCTCATCTCAGCTGCCCAGTAAAAGCAAGTCAACATCTACATCAGGAAGTAGCAACACAGAAAAAAAGCTAATGACTGCTTTAGCAGCAACAGCAAAGGCATTATTCATACTGCACTTGTGAGAAAGCAGTGGTAACCACTGCTATATATTATTAAGAAAACCACCTGGATAGATAAGATAAAGTGATTGACAATATAATGTCAGATGATAGTCCTGTCAGGTCAGATGGCACTCAACATACTACTCGTAAAATGCTGAGCATCCTTTGGAGCTCTAATAGTGTTTATGTTGCAGCTAGATTAAAGCCTTTGGGAAAGCAAGTTGCTGATGTTACCATGGAGGGGAGTAATCCAAAACTGTGGGTAGAATTATGTCCAGACTCATTTTGAACTGGGTGGCCTACACATTTGAAAAATTACGTTAAATTGGGGAGGGAAACATGGGAACATAAAAAGAATTTATATGGAAAATTTCATCTGCAGTGAAAAGTGAAATAAATTGACCATGCATTAACATTTTAGGGACCTGCAAATTGAAATAGACTGGAATTGAACATGGTCAGTCAGAATGTTTAGAACACAATAAACACAAAGAAGGAATAGAGTTGCTTTCATAATAAGAAAGAATGATGTGACAGCTTATCTATTCTAATTCATATTTTTATTCACATATTAATAAATCATTTAATTCATGTATTGCTTATTACTTAGTATATAGAAATGTCTATGATATCTTCTATCTATTGGAAGTGCCTTAAATGTTAGTTAACCTTGCTTGTTAGGCGTACATGACAGCAATAGATAAAAACCAGACTATCTGCCTTCTTACTTACGAATGCCTGCTTATTAAGGTAATTGATACAGCTCTGATCCTAAGTTTCTTAGGAATGGCCGATGCAGGACTGCTGTTGAAAAAATAAATACCTTAGTGTACCTTCTAACCTCTATTTCAACTATGTTACTCTGACTATTGAGAATATAACATGTTTTTCTTGATTGGTTAATTATAGTAATGTACGTTGTTCAAAATTGTACATAATGGGGTCCATTCCAAGCAGGGGTGTACCTAGGGGTGGGTTTCAACTGATGTAACAATCAGTTCAGTTAGTTTTTGTAAAATATTTTTTTAAAAATGGGTGGGGGGGAATTGGGCTCTCTCACCTGCCCACATGCTATAGCTACCTTTATTCACTCTGTTTGCAGCACAGCTGATTGGCACAGCAGCGCGCCTCAGCTGTTTTTCCACCGAGGGGTTTCTGCAGGAAGTTTGTTTCCCCACCAAAATTTATTATTATTTTTTTTTATAAAAACTGACCAAACTGGTTCGCTAGACCTGGCCTGACCTTAACAAACAGTTTGCCCAAGCTGGTCTGAATTGGTAGAAACCCACTCCTGGGTGTACTAACTTACTTTTAGGTAGCCTTTAATTTGCAAATCAAATTCTTAATCCTTTCCATCTATCTGG
>JANHGC010008220.1:8658-31737 GCA_027560395.1 Boaedon fuliginosus
ACACTTTGCATTATTTAAGAATTTGTTAACAATAAAGATGGGCTATTAAATGTTTTGCTTGATCTCTAAATAAATGTTCTACCTAAGGCTGAGGTTTTTGCATCCAACTTCACCACAGGGCATTAAAACAGAAAAAAAAAAAGAAATAGATCCAATTTCTTCACCAGATCAGAATTAAAATGCACTAAAGGTACCAGGCCCCTGTGTCCAACCTGAGGCTAAAATATAAGAAGTAATAGAAAATATCCAAATCTCGGGCTTTATCAAAATTAAAAGGAAATAGAAAGAAGAAAGGGGCAATTATAAAATCAATGTACATAAATAGTGCCATGTTCAGTATGTGTCCAACACTAATTTTATAAAAATCTACCCTGCTTGGAACTGCCTATATTCGTCAACACTACCCTAATATTCTAAAATCGTTGCTTAGAATCTGAGTTATTAAGTTTCCAACAGTCTTATGCTATAAATGTTACTGTTATATTTATTAAATATATATGCTACCCTACTGTCAACGTTTCCCATATCTATATTCTATGCCCAAAGTTGATTTTTTAAAAATTGGTTTATATTGTCAAATACATTTTATATCTAAATAACATTATATACTAATACAGTTTAAATATAAGTTGCATTTGTTAAAATAACTTCCTAATTTTTAAAAGGTAATAATTTCCATTTCATGGCTTGAGTGTTAAAATCTAGACATGATTTCTTCTTCTTCATCTCTCTCTCTCTCTCTCCCTCTCCCTCTCCCTGTTCCTCCCCTTCCCCCTCTCACACCCTGTGCGTGTGTGTATGTGTGTGCTTGGTTTGGTTTATTGCTCCCTTTTGGGCTCATTGGATTTGCTGTGCCTGTGCTACATGCACAATCATCTATTATGTCACATCTTGTATCCAATTATTTTAACAATGTCATTAATTAAAGTTATATATTATATCTTAATGTTCTTCTATCACATGAGCAGCCATACATAGTCATGGTGATGGAAAAATGAGATAACATGTACTGTGGCATCATGAGCAAAGCCCACACTTTTAACATCCCAGTGATAAATATGATATATAAGTGGCAGGGTTTGCATTGTAATGTCGCAAAGTATTTTAATCACATGTCTATCCTGCAGACACCTATGTTCCCAGCATACTGGTACATCCATCCCCTCTTTTCCCTGTGAATTCCTCCACTGTTCTTCCAAATCTTTTCCAAAGCTTAAGCAATTTTGACTTGTGGAGGGGAAGGAGCAAATCTGCCTAAGCCGCTATGCCTTTGATTAAAACTGAATATAATGTAGAAAATGGCAAATCCGGGTAGATAAAGATAATGGTTGTCTTATGTAGCCTGTGGAGTTTCCATTCAAACAAACTTTTTCTTTCAGATCAGTTGATACTGACATTTAATTAACCTTTAATACAGAATGCTTTAAAATTTGTAATAGAAATATGTGCCTACTCTAGATTTATCCTTACAGGTGTGAATATATAATTGTCATAAATCTGGAGGGAAAAATAATTTTTGAACTTTGAGCTGCTGACAGTGCTTGCTGAGAATATCTCCCCAACCTGCGTGTAACTTTATATGCCTACATTTATGTGTGTTCTTCTTAATTATTTAACATTCTTTGCTGCATCTGTGTTCCTTGTTTCCCAAGTGCTTTCCATTTGAATTGCGTGGTATTTTATACTCTCATGCTCCAGTCTAAAACTTATATGTCAGAATATATAAAATATCAAGGTTCTCTGATGACCTTGAATTGTTTTAAAGGACAAAAATATTCAATATTCTACAGCAGATTTTTTTTAAAAAGAGAATTCATAAGAGAAAAGTAACTTCCAGGCCCTTCTTATCAGTTGGAGAATGTTGGTTGGTCATTTATTTCCATTAATCATATTTTACAGATTGTGTGGTATTAATATTAATAGAGTGTGCAGCCCATCATCTGGAAGGAATGCACTGGTGTGCATTAGAGCATAACACCATCCCTGAGTTGTGCTGCTGCAGGGCATCTGTTAAAATACTTCATGGCTCTTTAAAATTTAATAATAGCTTTTTTCAAAATCCATCTTGTTTCTTTTCAGGCTCAGAAGTCATGGATAGAGAGAGCATTTTACAAAAGAGAATGTGTCCATATAATACCCAGCACCAAAGACCCCCATAGGTAAGAGTGCTTATTGGTTATTTAATTTGCATTGAATACATAAGTAAGCATGCTACAATGTATACTGTAAAACATTACGCCTTTAATAAATGCTACAGGAAAAACATCTTTATTTTAACAATAAGCAACAACTCCTTTAAATATACACTGTACTTAGAATGTACAATACACTTATTCATTTTTGATCTCCTCCAGTACCTCAGGATGGAGACATGGTAACTACTTTATGAAAAAGGTTTAAACAATTTAAAGGAAAGAGAATAGATTTCTTCTATTTAAACAGGAATGGATCATTTCCAAGATCGTATGACCAGATCTTTGTGTCATAGGGCTGTTCTTTTCCTCAGTGTTTCTATGTGTGGCAAATGGCATTCCATGGGGCCTTTCAACTTTGGGCATGTCAAGGACAAAATAATTTTTTTCTGTGGTGTCTTCCATTTTACTGCCAGATGTAAAAAGTTGGACCTAACTCAGTACTGAGAGAGAGAGATTGGCTTAAAGACACCCAGCTGGCTTCCATCACTAAGGCAGGACTTGAACTCACAGTTTCCCACTTTCTAGTTTGATGTCTTAACCACTAGAACAGGGGTGTCAAACTCGATTTCATTGAGGGCTGCATCAGGGTTCTGTTTGACCCCAAAGGACAAGGGTGGAGGTGGCAAGCTCAACGTTACTTGTGTTGGGGCTGCCTGTGGTGGTCCGAGCGCTCTGCCAGGAAAAATGGCTCCTGAGCTCCGTTTTCAGCTGTGATGGCCTTCTGTAACCCACTGCCATCGAAAAAGGAGGTCATGAGGGCTGCCCACGACCCTTGCGAGCTCTGTGTTCGGCTGCGACAATCTCCTGCAACTCTCTGCCAGCAAAACTGGAGCTTGTAAGGGCCACCCACGGCTCTCCCACGCTCAGTTTTCACTGGCAGAGGCACCGGAGGCCGGTCCTTCACTGTTTCCAGGGCATTCCTGCAGGCCAGATCTAAGCACCATGTGGGCCAAAACTGGCCTCCGGGACTTGAGCTTGACAACCCTGCACTGGACCAAGTTGGCTCTTGTGGCTGCTTCTTTGCAATACTTTATCTAGAAAGACAGTAATAGCTGCAAAATGCAGTCTTTTAATTTGGCTTCTGATTTCAGAGACAACAATAAGTAAATATGTTTTATTTGTTTGTTTGTTTGTTTGCTTGCTTGCTTGCTTTATTTATTTATTAGATTTATACCCCGTCTCATTTCCCCAACTCAAGGCAGTTAACAGCAATAAAAATTACAATGTTACACAATAAAAATATCAAAACCACAACAACACATCCAGCGGGGGCACATTAATTCCAGGCCTTCCGCCAGAGCCAGGTCTTTGTGGCTTTACGGAAGACCAATAAGGTGGGGATGGTCCTGATCTCCACAGGGAGATGGTTCCAGAGGGTTGGCGCTGCCACAGGGGGCCCGCCAGCTGGCATTGCTTGGCTGACGGGACCCATAGCAAGCCAACTCTGTGGGACCTAACTGGGCCCTGGGAGGCATAAGGCAGCAGAAGGCGGTCTCGAAGGTACCTCAGTCCTAAGCCATGTAGGGCTTTAAATATATGATGTATTCTAAATGTATTCACTTGCATCAGAATTAGCCATAGCTGTGTGAGTCAATGTTATAATCTTATTTCCTCTGTGAAAATGAAGTAAAGCTTAACAAAGTTTTTTGCTTGGTTTTATTTCGTGTGTGTGTGTGTGTGTGTGTGTGTGTGTGTGTGTGAACAAACTATTATACTACTGTACTGAAACCTCTTTTCACAAGTGCTAAGTTTTGTACAACATTTTCACTGGTCTAGTTATATATAGCTCATTCTCCTGGCAAAATGATTACTTATTTAATGAAAGACTTCTAATAATTTTCTGCTTTATTCTGCTTTATTATAACAAAATATTAAGTAGTTTTTGCTTAATGCCATAGGTGTTGCTGTGGGCGCCTAATAGGTCAACATGTGGGGCTTACTCCAAGTATCTCCATTATTCAGAATGAGAAAAACGAAAGCCGGATCGCTCGAAATGACATCCAGTCAGAGAAGTGGTCAATCGGCAAGCACACACAACTCAGCCCCACGGATGCCTTTGGAACCATTGAGTTTCAAGGAGGCGGTCATTCAAATAAAGCCATGGTAATTTTTAAAAATTCTAATGTCCGAATGAATTTATACTCTATCTGTTATATGGGAATTTATTTTCTAGCAAAGAATATATCTCTCTAGGCTGCTATATAGGAACCATTATAATTATTTCTTATACTACATAGAGAAATGTATGTATTACAGAAATCCATTGGTAACTTAGGTAGACCCTTGCTCCCAAGGAGTTTATTATCGAAGACAACCGTATTCAAACTACAGTATGTTTCCTGGAACCCAGGGGTTCCACAAGAATCATCCAGGGGTTATATATGACAGTTTATTCTAAAGTTTGTTACAATTTCAATTTTTTAAAATCTTCATTCCATTGTTTCATTTACAAGAGAAATGTTTGTGAGGAAACATATCTATTAATGTGTTACACACTGATTTTTCACATTGAAAAATGTTCTTTGATTATCTCAAGTTTGGAAACCACTAGTCTAAGAAAATCAATGAGGAAAGTCATAAAACAGAACTGAAAAAAAGAAACAATGGGTAGGAAATCTGTGAGCAAGATAAAACACCCACATGTTTTGAGGTAAAAAAATGTGGCCTTTCTTTTTGCTATTGCCACTAAACAGCTGAAAGTACAGTACATGTCTGAAATAGTGGGAAGCTACTGATACTCATTGCAGATATTATGAACAAAGATGGATCAGTGGTCATATTTTGGTTTTCAAATGTAAGAATGGAAATTTAGTGATAGTGTAGAATAAGAGTGAATTGAGAATGGTTATAACTAGGAATGGAAATTTATCAGAATGTGTTTGACATTTTCAGGAACATTTCTGGATTTCAGATCTTTAATTTCTACACTTCCAATAGTTTCTGTAATTATAAAGCCAAATTCAATTGCTCCATTTTACCGTGAATGCATTTCTCTCCTTATTAAAATTTGAGGGTATTTTACATTACATATAACATTTTGAAATGAACTTGGTCCATGGAAATTAATGTGATCTTGGAGTCAGTGAAAAATAAAATTTTATTGGCAATATATTTTTACTAGATTTTAACAGTTTTGCTAAAAGGAGAAGAGATCTCTGCAGTAGAAAACCATGTAATAAAAACTATATTTCTTGAAACTGTACTTATTTAATGCAGTATAGGATGAAAAACCTCTTATTGCAGTGCAGTATACTGTATTTATTAAAGAAAAAAAGATTTTTCCTTGTCTAATTTCCGAAGAGAATATGAAGTACTATTTCAGAGCAATGCAAATTTAAAATAGGATACATGTGATTAAAGTAACTTTTAGGTTACCTGTGAAACTTTCAGGTTACTCCTTTCCAAAAGTATTTTGCTCTGAAAAGTTGTAGTTTCATTTATTTTACCAGCTGTATTAGTACTTATTCTACAACATACATATAGGAAGACAGAGAAAAGAAAGATTTATGAATTTAATTATTACAATATAACATTATAGAATAAGTATGGCACAGTGGTGCTGCCTTTGAAGACTACATAGAAACTTTAACTTCTCCAGAGTGCAGCAGTACCCATAATAATTTGGGGCAGTGGCGGGATTCAAATAATTTAACAATTGGTTCTCTGCCCTAATGACTGGGTGGGCGTGGCTGGGTGGTCATGGCCAGCTTGATTGGTCTCACCCCTAGGAAATTTCTCCTTAGTCCAACTCACAATAAAATACCACTGTTCCAAAATTTAGAATAGAATAGAATAACAGAGTGGGAAAGGACTTTGGAGGTCTTCTAGTCTAACCCCCTGTTTAGGCAGGAAACCCTACACTACTTCAGACAAATGATTATCCAATCTCTTCTTAAAAACTTCAAGTGTTGGAACATTTACAACTTCTGGAGGAAAGTTGCTCCACTGATTAATTGTTCTGTCAGGAAATTTAAGGGGCTCCTACAAAAATGAGAGAATCAATCTATTTTCCAAAGCATCAAGAGGCATAACAAGAAGCAATGGATGGAAACTAACCAAAGAGAGAAGCAACCTAGGACTAAGAAATTTCCTAAGGATGAGACCAATCAACCAAAGGAATAGCTTGCCTTTAGAAGTTGTGGATGCTCCATCATTAGAGGCTTTCAAAAAAGTGAGGAAAGTACACCCCAAAAGGACAGTGCCAGGAACCACTAAAACAATGCAGAAACCTTAAAACAACCATTCCACTTTTAAGAAAAAGTCAACACCAAAGCAAATGCAGCACCTGAGAGGGAAACTAAGAGCAATTGCTCATGTTAATTGAAAGCCTGGGCATGCTGCCAAACGCCATTAACCCTTCCAACTCTATTCTATAGTCTTCATGTTCTAAATTGGGTGATTCACAGCAGAAGGAATGGAGCTGGCTGGAGCACATATGCATTAAATTCACAGCCTGTATCATCAAGCTGCATCATTGTCCCCTCCTTTTCCCCCAGGAAGAAACAAGAAGTAGCCAACACTGCAACAGTTATAAAAGGTCTTGGGGAACTCCAGGAAGTATCAGCTGATCACAGAAGTGTTACCCAATACTCTTTAAAATAGGGTTAAAGGGAAAAGGTTAATCCCAACCCTAGATATATGATTGATGGGTTTCCTTGCCCTAATCCTGTCAGTTTCTGTTATTTATTGACTTGATTCAGTGTGTATCAGCTGCATTCCAGCTGCAACTGTTAAGTGGTTCTTGGCTGTCTGCCTGGAGCTATTAACTGAAGTGAGAGAGAGGGAAAAAAAACTTACCTTGCATTTTATTTTTTATTTTTAGTCGGTTCTCCGAACTGCATAAGCAATTAACTTTCTTCCCCTTGAATGGGGAAGAAAGGCAGAATACAAGTGTAAATAAATAAATAAATAAATAAATAAATAAATAAATAAATAAATAAATAAATAATCTCGGTAATGCACGCCAAGTCGGCCATCTTCTCCAGGATTAATTCCTGGATCAGAGGAGCTTTGTTTACAACCAACCTGGCATTAAGAAATAACAGCCAGAGCCCAGGGCCCGGAATTCCTAGACCAACAGGCCCCTGAGATGAGCCCGAGGGGTCGGAACACGGTACCTCCAGCAATTGGCGAGTACGCGTTCCCCAATAATGGCTTACCCCTCAGCTCCCGCCATATCTGCCTCTCCCAATCACCACTGAAATTGGCCGGCCCTCACCCCTTAAAGGGACCATTCCACCCTCTCCCATCATATCATCCTAGTGGGAGGAGCCCCTCCCCACCAATCACACAACCACTCAACCCACTCTACCAATTACTTAAGAAATTAATTAAATGCAATAATAATTAAAAATTATTAAAATACATAAAATATATAAAATACCTAAAATACATCAATCCCTTATAAAAATATACTCCCCTAAAGTGCAGCGTGCAACGTGGCTACTTAAAATTCAAGAAGGCACAAAATAGGAGCAGGGAAAGAATGAAGAGGAAGGCAGCAACAACTAGTATCATAACCAGGTGGTAAAAAAGGAAAGGGAGGCGAAAAGAGAGAGAGGGAGAGTAGATCAAGTTCAAGGCGGGGAACGAAGACAAATAGGTAAGCTGACCCAATAAATTATGGTCAGCCCCAAGATGGTAGCATGGTCCAATTTGGCCATTCAGTCACAAGAAAACAAGCCAGGATAACCCAATAATCCTGGCTCATTCAAATAGCTCTTCGTTCAGTTCCCAACCAAGTTCCCATCTGGCTGAGCGATGAACATTGTCTCTGCCAGATTTCTCCGCCCTAATTAGGCAGATCTCCAGCCGGTCGAGAATTGAGAGTTTAAGTTGCCAAGGCAAGATGGAACAATCCAGAAACCAAAAAGAGAAACCCCCTGAGGGCAGATGGAACATCTCATCCACCACCACCCCCCAAAGCTTAGGAGAGCTGGGTCAAAGCCTCCGACAGCTACAACCACCCAGTATGTCGTCCGGCGCTGATGTTTCTTCAGGGGGAATCTTGGAGTCCAGGCACCCCCACACATCTTGGCAAAGAAAGTCCTGTCTCCCGACTGATAATAGATAATCACATAATAGAACTGATTTGGCAGCATGTTTTGTTGTTTTTAATGTTTTAATTAAATGGTTGAGTTTTATAGCTTTAATATAATTTTATGTATTTTTATATAAAATGTTATATGTCATATATCTTTTAGATGATTGGGAGTTGTTCAAAGTTGATTGAGAGATAGATGGCTACGTAAATGTTTTAAATAATTAGAGATGCATTGAAGTTGCAATTCCATCTCAATAAAATTTAGCAAGCATGCAGCTATGGGCACCTGCAGCATACTGAGATTATGTAAGAATGAAGACATGGGCAATGTCATTATAGTGCCAAACCCAGACTTGGGTACTTGCATCCCAATAATTATGTATATTTTAGGTTTGGCACCATAATATACGTTTTGTCACTCGCTTTCTCTTGCCTCTCGCCTGTGCCCCCAGAAGCACTCATGCTTTTGGTGTCACACTGTGTTCATTGTTCCTAAGGATTATGGGTACTACAAAACTTGTGGGTTTCTACTGTGGATATTGCAAGCCAGTTTTTATGCTAAGCTACTGATTATATAATTGTAAATGGAAGGCAAATAGTGTTCTAGCATATATTCATTTGTGTAATTGTAGAAGCAATGTAACCTAAATGCCAGTCCCCCAGATTTCAAATTTCAACATTATTTTGTGTTAAATAAGAGATGATTATGGTGTGTAGATTAATGAGAATTTATTGTTAAGTTTGACTTTAGATTCATGTCCTGCCCCCTTCTCATACCTTTTCTGCTCAACTTCTAATATTAATTTAATATAACCTTACTTTAAAAATCTAAAAGCTTCCTAAATCGATTTTTGAAGTTGTCTTAATTCAATAAATGAGAATTAAAAGATTAATATAAACTTGGCATATCATTAAATGGCAATTTCTTAAAGAGATAATAACAATTGGGTTTAGAAGCATTTGTAAATCATTTGAGAGGAGCAGTCTCTGAGTATTCACACACACACCCATGCACATACATACATCAGAAGACTATAAAGAGCCTTGAAACAGTCACACCAATATTTAGGGAGGATCCAATAGTTTGTATAGCCTATTGAAGACGTAAATTCAGAATGCTGTTTTGCTTGCACATGAAATGTTTTGTCAAATAAATTGCACAGATTTACTGTCTTTGTACTTACATGAATGGACCTTGACTTACATAATCCATTTTTCCTGTCTTTGAGATATTACTGCCATGGAGATAGAAATAGTTTCTCTGTATAAAGGTAGCAGGAATTTCTTTAAAGAAACTCATAACTTATTCTATGCATCTCACAATCTTGGAAAATCAGGATTTTATTGTATTACTGCTGTTTGTAAATTATCTATTAAAAATGGTAATCAGTATGCTGAGTAGGTTTTAAGATTCTCATGAATGAAGGTGAATATACGTGTGCCACGATAATGTTGCAGGATCCAATCTGGTTCAAGTTACCAGACCAGAGATTTTGTCTTCCAAGTTTTCAGACTCACACTGGAGCCCGTCTTCAGGGAACTTTATTTATTTATTTATTTATTCGATTTATATCCCGCCTCTCTTCCCCAGATAATTTCTCTCTAGCAGAGTGTATACTGTTCTGTGTGGTGTTTTTAGTGCCTGGTTTATGTTGGTTTTTAGATGTTGATTGGGGTATGTTGATGACTGGCTTTTAAGTCATTATCGGTCATTTGCTTGTGTTGCCCAGCCCTTACCTTCTAAATACTTGATAGGCTGGTGGTAAATCAGCACCCCTGTTCCCTGGCTGTTTTTGTGCCTGGTCTTCCAACAATCTTAGTAGCAGCAAAATTGAATGTGTATCCTTGTTCATTGCAGTGTGAGTCTGCCAAAGCATGTGACCTCTTGTTTGTTTTCTTGCGATCTAGTGGTTAGCTTTCTCACCATCCTACATAGTCACAAGGGCAGGGATTTGGTAGATTACATTGGAAGTATCTCCCACTTCCAAGAGATTTTAAAATTCTCTTGATCTTATGCTATGTAAATATTTTATAGAATATTGCTTGAGTTAAAAAAAAACCCTGTATCGTTTAATTGCAACATATTTCTTCCCATTACTAGCAAATTATTTTTGCTGATGGGCTTTTCATACTGAGACGATGTTTACACTTCACATTTAACAATGAAATAGATAAACTGAAGATGCTGCATTAATGCCCACGTTCCATTGCTAACTCCTCTAATGAGTGCCTTTCAGTTTGGTGCAGTGTTTAAGGTGCTCGTTCAGAAAACAGGAGATTGAGTTTAGTTACACCTTAGCCATGAAAGCCAGCTAGGTGACCTTGGGTTAATCCTTCTCTCACAGCCCAAGCTCATCTGATAGTCTTGTGCTGTGAGGAAAACAGGAGAAGGAAGGAATATTTTTATGCTGATCACCTTGAATTATTTATAAACATAATAAAAATTGGATAATAAATAAATAGATATATTCTGTGCCAGCATCTGCAAACCACCAGCATTGCTACAGATTAAAATAGGTAACTTAGAGTTAAATTAATAAACCAGTAGTAAGGACATATGATGGGAAACTATTTTCTCATAATCTGATCCAAAGGCTCAGTACCCCAAGTACTAATGTGGCATACTCTTCACAGCCATTTTTGATTAAGCATGATGATGAACTTTGAAATGCATGATGAGCTTTGCATCATCATGATCATAACCATCATGATCATGAAATGCATGGTCAGTCTCATATGATGAAGTGCATGATGAACCTTGACATGAAATGATTCAATGGTTCTGGTTCAATGTTAACTACCGTATATACAGATGCTTAGTAACTTGCTGTAAATTATTAGTTTATCATATAACCATAGAAAACATACAACAATTTTTTGGAATTGTATTACTTACAAACACCCCATTGATAGAATTTCTATTTAGCTAAATGTTGCCATTATGTTATATTATTTTGATCCCATCTTTTTTTTTCTTTTTAATATTTAGTCAACTCAAGATGATGAACATACTTAATATTCTTACCTCTTATTTTGCATATTACCAGAGATGGAACCAATATATTTATTACAATTTAACTCTTTTTTTCATTTTCAATCAATGCCCCTTGCTTTCTAGTATGTGCGGGTGTCTTTTGACACAAAACCTGATCTTCTTCTACACTTGATGACCAAGGAATGGCAGCTTGAGCTACCGAAACTCCTCATCTCAGTACATGGAGGTCTCCAGAATTTTGAACTGCAACCAAAACTCAAACAAGTATTTGGGAAAGGCCTCATTAAAGCTGCTATGACAACTGGAGCATGGATATTTACAGGCGGAGTAAATACAGGTAATAAAAACTGTCAAGGGAAAAAAACACTGAAGGAAGTATCGCAGGAGGCTTGTCAAAGAAATATATCACTGCACATTCTTTTCCTTCCTTTTTTAATAAACATCACATTAAATGCACATTTTCATTTAGCAGGTATATCTTTTATAAAAATGTAGATAATCAAAATACGGTTTTAAGCAAGAATTGGAAAAAATATCTTAATGACATGATCACAACCTCCACACCACCCCTGCTGTTATTCTCATTCGAAGGAAATGTCCATTAACAATATTTGTCAGAATACTGTCCAGGTGGAGAAGAAGGTTAAATGCCTGCTGCTTGCTTGCCTGCCAATTGTATCAGGTATTTTCAGTTAAAACAACAGCAAAAACAATAACCATGGACAAAGAGCAAAAGGCCATGGCACTGATAATAGTTTAATGCAACTCCAGAGGATTGAAATAATTTATTATCAGTGTCTTCCTAAATTGAAATTAATATCAGAGTATTGAACAGACTACAGAGATAGAGAACTATCAGACAGGCAGGTAAACATTGGACCATGTTACCTCCACCTCTTTTTATTTTTATTTTTGGCAATCAAAAATCACAATAATGGATTGAATAGGTAGAACTCAGGGATTAGAAAATTCAGGAAATTGACACTTTATATTCCAACCCAGTATAAAAACTGATATGTATACACCTCCAGTATCCTCTTAGCTTACCTCAAACATCCACTCAATCAAAAATAGTACAATCTAAAGTAGCTTGCCTAATGGAAATATATTCTACTGTATAAACCAAAAAGACAAAAGACCTACTGTATTTTTCAGAGTATAAGACACTCCAAAGTATAAGACGCACCCAGCTTTTGAGAAGGAAAACAAGGGGAGGAAAAATCTGCATCTGCCTCCCAGCAATTTGTCTTCTGTGCTAAAGCAGGCTGAAACTAAAACTGAAACAGGCTTCAGAACAGGAGACAAGGGGAAAAATCTGGGAAGCAGAGACAGATTTTTTTCCCCTTGTTTTTCCTTGACAACAGTTCAACGGCTGATTGGAGCTGCGGGTGCTGAATCAGTCTAAGCTGAAACTGACACTGGCTTCAGCACAGGAGACATGGGGGGGAAATCTGCCTCAGATTTTTCCCCCCTTTGCTGAAGCTAGTTTCAGTTTCAGCACAGGAGCTGATACCCCCAATCAGTGTTGTGCAGAGGCAGTGATCCCTGCAGCCTTGCTGAAAACAAGAGGAACAGGCCCGGAGGCTGCAATGTGCTCTGCAGCCTGGAACAGGTGCGTGCTGAGGGCAAAAATTTTCAGCCTCTTTTAGGGCAGGGAAGTGTGTCTTATACTCCGAAAATATGGTACATTTGGATGCTTGGCAACTGACTCACATTTATGACGGTTGCAGTGTCCCGGTGTCATGTGAACAACTTTTGCAACCTTCTGACAAGCCAAGTCAATGGGGAAACCAGATTCACTTAACACACGTGGCAAGAAAAGTTGTAAAATGGAGCAAAACTGAAAACAAATTTCTCACTAAGCAACATAAATTTTGGGCTCAGTTGTGGTTGTAAGTTGAGGACTATCTGTATGCATTTTCAAAAGTGGTACAGGTAGTCCTTAACTTACAACAGTTCATTTATTGACTGTTCAAAGTTACAACACTGAAAAATGTGACTTATGACCATTTTTCAGTTACAACCTTTGCAGCATCCCCATGATCATGTGATCAAAATTAAGATGTTGGCAACTGGTTCATATTTATGCCTATTGCTGTGTCCCAGGCTCATGTGATCCTCTTTTGCGACCTGGCCAGCAAAGTGAATGGGGAAGTCAGATTTACTTAACAACCAGATTATTATTTATCAATTGCAGTGATTCATTTAACAACTGGCAAGAAAGGTCATAAAATGGGACAAAACTAATGTCTCATTTAACAACAGAAATTTTGGGCTCAATTGTGATTGTAAGATGAGGACTACTTGTATCTGACTCATGAAGGTGTATTTTTAGGTATATGCAGTATCAGAAGAACTTCTGCTGTAAGCTCATTATTATCCATGGATCAAAGTGTTTATGCATTTTGTTTGCAATTCCATGTACACTTCAAAATATGATGCTATTATGTTACTGCTATTATCTCTGAAAGCCAATTTTAAGGCCACTTCCAATACTTGTGGTTTATATTGCCACCCACAACTCACTGGGTTACCAGAAAACATTGTCAACCTAAAACTTACTGCAGGGATTGAAAATTTAGTTTTAATGGATTTTTATTTGCAGCTAAATATTCTGATTTGCAACATACAATTAAAACGTATCATATAAATATAAGACCGATATACCAATTATGCTGAAACCTATTTTTTTAAAAAGTGAGGAAGCAGGGAACAATCAACCAATGGAACAGCTTGCTTTCAAAAGTTGTGGCAGCTAACACCACCCAGGAACTGGAGGCTTTCAAGAAGAGACTAGGCTGCCATCTGTCACAAATGGTGTAGGGTCTGGGGGGGGGGGGATAAAAGGGGCGGTACCAATGCCAGAAGGAATTTGACAACAACTTTGAATAGACCTATCACCATGACAAATTGAGCCCAGAATTTCTGTTGCTGAGTGAGAAATTTGCTCAGTGAGTTTTGTCCCATTATACGACTTTTCTTGCAACAGTTGTTAAGTTAGAAACATGGTTGTTAAGTGAATTGGACTTCCCCATTGACTTTGCTTGTCAGGACACAAAAGGCGATGATGTGACTCTGGGACATGGCAGTCATCATAAATGTGAGTCAGTTGTCAAGCTTCTGAATTTTGATCCAGTGACTGTGGGGGTGCTATGCTGCAGTGGTCGTAAGTGTAAAAAACAGTCAGAAGTCACTTGTTTCAATGCCTTCAAACCGTCACTAAACAAACTGTTGTAAATCAAGCACTCTATATGCGAAAAAAGGTCTCCTTTTAATCTAATTGTCTCGAAAAGAGGCCACAGTGAAGCACATATACTGCAATTGTTATAAGAAGGAAAAATTGTTAATTTTGAATGCAATTAAAGCATGCTATGCATACTTTTGAAGAAAAATGTCCTTAACCAGAATTTTAAGATGCAGGTAGAAAACAAGGTTTTTTTTCAACAGATGTCAAAACTTTTACATAATCCAAATCTTTCTTACTGGTAATTTGTTTCTACATCAGGGTTGGAATTACTGATTTTCTGAGTGATTTGGCATCCATCCGTGTGTAGATTTAATTAATCCGGGAGATTTAGTTGAGGGGGGGGGAAACTCCCCCCCCCGGGTTTTGGTCTAAATACTTTTCTCGATTTAACAATAAAGCGCTACTAACACTAACAGCGAAATGTACCCCCTTCTAGGCCGAGCTCTGTTCGCGCCTATATGTGCACAGTGGGTGCTTCCCCGCCCACCGGCGCCTCGTCCCTTTAACTCAAAAAAAGAGTTCCCTTTTTCCTCCAGCTCCTTTCGCGCTACGAAAAGGCAGCTTAATTGGGGCGGCCAGGTTTTAACCTCATCGGGCAGGGACGGAAGTAGAAGAATTGCAGGGAGTTTGGATTTGGTGCCTCAGTCCGGAAACCAAAGACCTCGTGATTTGTAATAAGGAATTGGCGCTGGTTTACTTCTGAACCGCGGAGGGGAGGCTGGTAGGTTTCCCTGAGTGCTGCTTTGCGGAAGAAACGGGTGGAGCGAGCCGAGAGCCTGGCGTTTGGCCTGTTCCGGGAGAGCTGAGGCGCCTAGAAACAAGCTACGCGCCGTCTGAGCGCCCGAGCAGCTGGAGCGGAATTCCGCGTTCGTGTGAACTAGAAAGACTTTCGGCATATTGAGAGTTGGAGCCCGAAATCGTAAGAGGCGCAATGGGAATAGCGAGCAGGGCGCGGCACCGTGGAAAGAGCGGGGTTTGAAAGCTTCGGCTAAAGGGCTGCCACTGTAAAGCGAATGTTATTAAAGGGTGGAGGGAAAGGCGTGAGATTGCTTATATATACGCCTTTGTGGAGAGAGAGAGAGAGAAAGGAGCGCGTAATAACGCAGATCCAGGAGCGCTAGAATCGGTGGGAAGACTTGCGAGGGCCGAGTTTCTCTCTCCGCTGCAAGAAGCCGGAATAAAATAACCTCGCATTTGCCTCCGTGCGGCGGTGAAGTTTGGCCTAGTTCAGCTCATCAGCCTTTTTCCCAGCCGGCTCTATGTGGTCGGCAACCGCCCGGGACGTCCCGAAATGAAGGGAGCGGTGGAACTTCGGCAGGTCTCGGACTGGAATGACTATGTTCGAGGCCGCTGGCTTCGGGAACAGCTGGATCAGCGTCGTCCCAGCCGGGTCCTAACCAGCCCCGACAAGCATCATCTGCTTCTCCTGTGGAACCAGCCGGCCTCCGAGCCTCGATTGGTGGCTTTTCAGCGCCTGGGCCTCGATGGAGGGGACCTGGAGAAGACCTGGAGGCCGCCTCAGCCCCCAGTGGTGGAGCTGCTTTTCTTGGAAAGCCCTGCCGCAACTGTCTCCTGGGTGTTGGCTATCATTTGGGAGCAAGGCAGGACTGAAGTCTGGCGCTTCGTGCCCACCACCGGATGGCACTTGCTGCAGAGCCTGGAACTGTGCCATGGAGCCCGTGCTCGGATTGTCTCCATTTGCAGCTTGGGGGACCAGCTTGTGTGGTGTGAAGAGAGGCCTCCTTTTGATGCTCAACTGACTCCTGAAAGAAGAGCCTTCCAGTATTGTATTTGTGTTCGAGGCCTTCAGGTTGGAGAGCAGGGAGTCCACCTGAGCCCTCTCAGGGTTATCTTGCACAATAGTCCTGTTTACCAAGTCTTGGCCAAACCCTCTGGAGTCTTCCTTGTCCCCACCCCAGCCACCTTCCCAAGAATAGCCAAGTTTGTCCTCATCTGGCGACCTGAAATGGCTGATATTGTTATTGCTGCGCCACACGGTCCGTGTTTTTCCATAAAAGCCTCGCATGTAGGCAGCGATGTAGACTTCAAAAAGCTAGTGCTGAGTTATGTGGGATTCTTGGAATCCATGAAAAATTTGGCTGTTCACAGCTGTGCCCTATCCAGTTGTGGAGAGCTGCTCTTGATCATGCAAACAGGCACAATCCAGGCAGTCCAACCTAATGGCGTGTGGCGACCTGTCTTTGACTTTGCAGGAGGCATTTTGTCTTCAGGAGATCAGGTCCAACTAAAGGTATTTGGGGACATCCTGGCTTGCTTGCTGAAGGAGACTCTTTATCTTGTGGATTTGAACAGTAGAGAGCTGATAGAAAACAAAGTCCTGAACACTGAAAGAGTACACTTTTTGGGCTGTCCTACCATAGAAAAAGAAATCCAGCTCCTTGCTCAGGATGGCATTTATACTCTTGACTTTTCAAACTCTGATCAAGGCTGCCAGTCTGAACCCAACCTGGTGCAGGTGGTGTTTGAAGAAGCCTGCAAATACTATCAAAGACGGAGTCTCAGTAGTTGCCAACTCACTGTGGAGAAACTGAAGAAGGGGGGCATGTTTCAGGCTCCTGTCACACTGTCTTCCATCCTGTGCCATAGTCTTGATCCCAAAGGAAAAAAACTCAGGCCCCTCCCAGAATCTTATACCAAGCTCCTGGGCACAATGCAATTAGAACTGCAGAACTATCAAGATCTGGAATTCCTCAAGTTACACGTGGTTCAAGCTTCAGAAAGTGAGGTAAAGTGCTATGGTGAAGCCCTCGTGGAGCAAGAACTTAGCCGCCTTCTGCACTTGGACTTGAACAGAGAGAACCTTGCATACCTGAATGTCATATTTACTTCCTTCCCTGGAGCTTTCTGGAAAGCTATCCAGAACCATCTCCAGCTACAAGAGAATGGGGATGGCATTTTGGTAGCTAGAGCCACTCCAGATGTATGGAAAAAGGTTCTGGGGGGAGCTGCTCCTAGCCCAACTAAGCAAGAAGAAAGCCCTCCAAATGGAGTATTCCCCTTCTTTGAACTTGTCTGTCTTTCTCTTCTGGAGTTCAAGCCTAAATGGTTGCCTCACTTTGTGGAGCTATCCCAAGAATATTTGGGTGCGTCTTGGACGTATAAAAACAAAGAAGGGCCTGAGGGTGGTGTGCCCCTATATAAGAGAGCACTGGCTGTACTGCCAAGGTGTGGTAGATGTCCAGGAGCATATGGAGAAATGGAAATTGAGCTCTTGCTCTGTAGCCAGAGGCCCAAAGCAATCCTCCAAGCCATGGATCTCCTTATCCAGTGTGGGAAATGGCAGCATGTGATGGAGACAGCAGAAAAATTCTCCTTGTTGAGCCCTTTGCTGAACAAAGAGATTTTTATTAATCTCCTGGGGGAATTTTCCCGGCACCGGGCACTGGACCCCCATTTGGACAAGTTGTGGGAGCTCTGCCCGGCAGATATGAGTGCCGCTGATGTCCTGAGCATTATTCAGGGACACCTAGCATCAGTAGAGCTCAATCCATCTCCTTTTGCACAAGATGGGTCATCCCAACTTACTATTGCGCTGCTGAAACCACTGTTGTACAAACTGGCACAAAGTGAAACATCCCAGAATGAAATTTTTGGACATGTCTTGCAGGTCCCATCCTTTCCCCCACCAACACCACCCAGGAACCATCAGTCTTTTCCAAAAACAGATTCCCAGGAAGAGCTAACCTTCTTTCAAAACCAAACGTTTTTATTGTCTCAGGATTAGAATAAGCAACATGGTATTTAAAAAAGTTTCTGCAAAACCAGGAGTTGCAGTCTTTATATTCCAAGCTCATCCAACTAAAGTGGGAAGTAAAATCACAGAATCATGTACTGTCAATGACTTTGTTTGGAAGAGTGTAGAGCTTCTAGGAAGGATTGGAAACATTTTATATCTTTAAACTAGGATAAATAAAGGCATCTCTTCCCTAACCTTTCAGATATATTGGGATCATAATTCTCAAAATGAGAACTCTGAATTGTACAGTATTTCTAGCACATCTGGAGGGCATCCATTGGGGACAGCTGCATATCAAAATGACAATTGTTTCAGTAAAATTTGAAATGTTACTACTGATGTATTCCTGTCCCTTCATGAATAATATTATGGGACTGTTTGACATTCTGATAACATGCCAATCTGCATTCATCAATTATATTTGTATACGAGTTTCACTGAGGAGTAGCAGTGTTCTTTTGTGCTCAGACGTAGTTTTCCTCCAAGGCTGTTATGCAGATTAGGGGTTGATATAGTCTAAGGCAGGGATGTCAAACTCATCTCGTTATGGTGGCTTCACGTGAAGTATCGGGACTTTTCCCCCCTTTGCTAAACCGGGTGGGGGCGGAGCTAGCATGTGACGCATCCAGGCCACGAGTTTGACAACCTGGTCTAAGGCATCTGAAGAGATCAGGTTGGACAAGATTTCTTTAAAGTCTTATTTCATGAGAAGAGAAAAAGGTTCTTGATAATAAGTCTAAAAGTTTCATTTACCAATCATACTTCCTCCAGATGCTTTTGAAACTCCCTAAATCAGCTGCTGCTTCTCTGAAAATAATTACTCAGGTGCATCACAGATTTAAGCAATATTTATCTTAAGCAGGGGAAGCCCCACGGTTTTGATGGCCTTTATCTATGCACACCTTTGTCCTCTGTACAGTCTTTATTTTTTGCTTTTTAGAGAAGTGAAAAAGTTCCACTATAATAATTTATATTTCTTTGTAAGAAAGTATAATTCTCCTAATGCTGCATTTCATATTTAAGCAAATTCTTCTTTGCTTTAAAATGGCAAGACTTGAAACAAAGTGCTATTATAATACAACTCCTGACAGTGTTCTTATTAGTCCACTTTGCTTTCCATTTAAGTAAAAATAGCCCTATCCATCTGGGATGGAGAACTTTTGGCCTTTCAAATATTGCAGTGCTATAATTCCTGGCTTCCGAATGTGCTACATGTATAATGATAGGGTCTTTTGGATTTAAGAGAAATAGAGGAATCCTTAAGTGGTCTAACCATGAATATATTTTTTTACTATGTGTAGGTAGTTGGTGATACAGTATTGTTTTAATTCTCATGAAACTGACAGGATCATTTTTAAAAATGCATTTTCCCCTGATATCCAAAAAGGAGGCTTGTTGAATAAAAAGCAAGGGCTATGCTACTTCACTTCTCTGTTTTAGAGCGAGTTTAACAGCTGCTTTGCTGCCAACTTTTTATTTAAAAGGCAGTGGGATACATGTGAAAACAGTTAAGAGATGGAGAATCTGAAGCCTCACAAAATTGCTGAAATTTTTGGAATTCCAAGCAGTTTGATTCTGGCTCAGAAGTGCTAGAAATTAAGGATGGTCACAGGTTCCCCACCCATTTTGAAAAGATGGCTGTGAGGAGGTACTTTGTCTATTGTTTGTTATGCTGTAATTGTTGCCTTGTCCCTACAGCTTGGAAAGTTTTCTGAGTGATTGTTTAGTAGGAAAAGGGTCTGTGGTTACACAGGACCCTGCCCTGATATGAGAAATATGAATGAAAGCAAACGTATCCATTGACTAGGCTTGAGTGGCCTTCACTGCTTTGCGATCTGGGGGTTTTAGTGTAAAGCAAATATTTTTCTTTCGTGCTGTGAGCTTCCCCTTTCTGGAGTAGAAGATAGATATGTAGGAGAACTCAAGAGCTACTAAAGTCTCCCTTTAGTCTGTCAGAAGCAAACAAGGGAGGTACAGGTGATGAAAGAACACAAATATTTGGCTCATACCAAACTGGCCATCCCAAATGTACAATATCTGTTACTTTCTATAGGTGACATTCTTCAAAAAACTCAAGCTTCCTCATTCCAGAGCCGTTTTAAAGTTATTTTAAGAGTTGAAAACTACTGTAAATGCCTCTCTTGATTATAGAGAGACAAGGTTCTTTCTACTCTACAAACTGATTCTTTGTTAGTGCTGGCCTTCAAACAGAGATTGGATGCTTGTTCTTATGAAGTAGGGGTGAAAGGGTAAGCAACCTTAACCGTGGATGCTTTGTGCAATGAGTACCTTGGCAGATAAATAAGCCTATTTTTAATGAATAACTTTAATCAAAAAGAATAAGCATTACATACTGCCGGCTGTATCTTCTATAGTATTTTTGTTGATTCAATCTGAATCTCTTGTTCATGTGGACGAATACTAGTAGATAATTCATAGTCTGACCTCGAAGAATGTCAGCTAAGAGAACAAATCATGTTTGCGAAGAAAAACTAAAGCAAGCAAACTGCTAGCAATGTTTCTTTGTCTATTGAGCCACAGCGTAAGAGTTTTGACCTTAACTTCCCAGGTTCTATAAAACCAGGAATATCCCTGCCTTTAGATTATCTAACTGAAATGTTAAGGGAAGAATAGATTAAGGGTTAATTGAAATACTATTAAGAGATAATCGATTTGAAATTAGTTTTCATAATATGGGAGGGGAGTTGGAAGTAAGTGCAAAATATCAAGAGGAAAGTAGTGTAAGCCTACAGTTATTAATTTGATGGAACAGCTATTTTGGTGAAAGTTCTCGATTGATCAGCTACTGAATTCTGAGGCGGGTATTCCTGTTGAATAAGCATTTGACACACCATTGCAAAAATACAACAAAATTATATTTAACACCATTTGAAATTATAGTTTCTTTTATTAATTAAAAATATTTTGAGCTCAACAAAACATAGCTTCCTGACCATCTTGGATTTCTTTCTTATACTGTAGCAGAAAGGGGCAGACAGCTAGTTTTCAAGCAAGGTCCAAAATTGGTTTCATGATGATTTGTTCTTGATTTATGTTAATATTTAACATTGCAGTTCCAGTAACAGCAAGATGGCATGTTTTGTGGGCCTCATTCTTGGGGAACAGCAATTTATAAATGCTAAGTATCCAAGGCCTACATCAAATCCTATAAAAGCCATGAAAAATGTAATTTCCTTGAATTTACAAATGAAAGACAAACAATACAATAAAAATTATTATATTCATTCAAATGAGAAGCAAAAGCATGTATACATATTTATTACATTTTTATGCCGCCAAACTCCCGAAGGACTTTGTGTGGCTTACAACATGGATAGCAATAGCACTCAGATGTTATATACTGGTTATCAGAGCTTTACAACACTCCCCAAGCAGTTAGAGTCAGCATATTGCCCCCAAACAGTCTGGGTCCTCATTCTACCGACCTTTAGAAGGATGGAAGGCTGAGTCAACCTTCAGCCTGGTGAAATTCGATTTGACAACCTGCTGAACAAGTCAGCAGAGATAGGCTGCAGTGCTGCATTTAACCACTGTGCCATGGAGGCTCCTTCTGAACATCTGATTGCAAAATCAGATTCACACATTGCACTGAGACATAAATCAAAATATATAAACCATAATGGCTGGGTTCACACAACACACTATGGCACATTTTTTTTAAATTAAAAAAAATCATATGGTGGGTAATTTCAAGGGATGTGATTTTTTTTTTTTTTTTGTAGATCAAGGAACTTTGAGAGACTTTCTGGGAGCTGTGTTCCAAAGAACATAGCATAAGAGAATGGATGGGACTAGTGCAAAAATTAATTATTGCATTTAAATATAATAAATTGAATTAATTTAATTCAATGTAATTAATGTAAGTAATTAAATTAATTCTGATGGACAACAGTACAGTCAGAAAGGATCTCAGAATCTAGCTGGACCACAAGCTGAACATAATCCTAAAGGGTGATGCAACTGCAAATAAAACAAATGCATTGCTTGATGTATATGTCAGTATTACATCATCATTCTTCTCTTTGCCATACTGGTCAGACCACGTCAAGAATACTTCAGCCACTACGTTTTAGGAATTTATTGACAGACTAAAATGTGTCCAGAGGACAGGAACCAAGATGATAAAAGGTCTGAAAGGGAGCACTTAAGTGGAACAGTTGAAGTCACTGAGTATATTTAGCCTGGTGAAAAGGAGACAGATGCTGTTTTCAAGTATCAGCATTCAGTCTCCTATGGGAAAAGGGGCCGAATGGTTCTGCGTTGTTCCTGAAGACAGGATAAGAAACAGTGGATTTAAATTACACGGAAGTAAATTTCAGTTGGATATCAGGAAAAAGAAATCTTAACAGTAATAGCAATTCAATAATGGAGCGCACTTACTCAATTGGAGGTGATGAACTGTCCCTTAGTGGGGATATTTCAACAAAATTTGGATAGCCAGTTCTTGACAAAGTTGTAGCAAATAGGATTCTCCTTATCTCCAAAATCCCTTTCAATCTTTACATTCTATGATTCTATTCTTATCCTATGAGTTGATCGTAATTACACTTCATCCTCCTTCTGATTTGAGACCTTTCTAAAATCAAATTAGGTCTGATACCACAAGCCGTCACTGAAAAACACTGTATACATTTATTTATTTAGAAAATTTATATGGCCGCCTATTTGCTCACAGCAACTCTAGATAGCCTACAAGCAATAAAAACCACAGTATCTATCTACGGTATCTATATATATAAGTGTGTGTGTGTGTGTGTGTGTGTGTGTGTGTGTGTGTGTGTGTGTAAGTCTGGAATGGTTCGAGCAATATCAACCAAACTT
>JANHGC010008220.1:38808-52529 GCA_027560395.1 Boaedon fuliginosus
AACACGGCAGTCCATTACAAAATTACCCGGGCAATGCCGGGTAAACAGCTAGTTACATAATAAATCATCCTTACTGATATATGTCATCGACGCTCATTCGACGATAAAACTTTGCAAGCCGCACAGCCAAGATGATACTTGGCAACAGAAAGATTGTGCACCAGGCCAGACTGAACCAGAAGGCATTCTAGGAGTGGGAAAGAGAAGCGATAAATTGTTGGAGGCAATGCTTTACGTGTTTTAGCACAGCTGTAGTTGGTTAAGACTGCCAAGAGAAATCTCTATTGATGGACATAGCCTCACCCAATAGGTATTTGCACCTTGTCTTAATATACACTAGAGCCTTCTTTATGTACCTCCCACTCCTGTTCTGTTCAGAAGTATGTGCACCTCTTAGCTTTTTCTCAAAATTAAGACGGGTTGTTACAGCAAACTGACACCCAAGACAATTACAATGATATGCTCTTATTTACAATTCAGTGTTACACTCTATTGTAACTACCATCTCTTGCCTTAATTCCATGTTGATATGATTAGCAATCCTACATCTCAATTAATGTTCTGATTAGTCCTGATTTTCTCACCAAAGAATCAACAAGGTAATTGCAGACAACGGTATTCATGCTATCCAGTGCCCAGGCTACAGGACCGCAGCGACCAAATTCTCCTATGATCTGCCAACAATGGTTTGAAAGCAAAACAAAACATTTCATTAGACATTTCATCAGAGAAAACCAAGTCCTGGTCTTCTGGACAATAAGTTTTATTATTTGACCACCATATGTTTTGAAATCTTCTACAATAATTTATTTCCCAACCCGGAAGGAAAAGTTTAATCCCTCAATAATTTTATTCTGCATTTTTATGGGTGCCATTATACAATATACTATGCTTAAACCTTGATTAACAAAGTACAATTGGTATATTGAAACAAATAGATAAGTTTTGTCTGGGTCACCAAACAATTCTATTGATCTTCATGCAACATACCAAGGGAATTGAAAGGTTCTTGGCTTAAAAAATAGTCATGCCTCTTGAGTCTACATGTTGTTTGGTAAGGGATTGACCAAGGACAGATAACTACATAGTGTTGGCAAGATAAAAGTATAATCCCAACAAGTCCATCATTATTCCATTAGAAATGATTGATAATACTTACAGAACGCTCAACCCATGTCAGATAGGAGGAAAAATAATTCGCTACATTCCATATAAAAGTCTTGGTCTCCTAGATGAAAGTATAGAAGAGGATGGGTTCAAACCCAGGAAATGGTTCAGTTTTGGGTGTATAAACTGCACTGCAGATCCATGAGTTTTGGAGCATAATTATAGCAATAGCACTTAGACTTATATACCGCTTCATAGTGTTTACAGCCCTTTCTAAGAGGCTTACAGAGTCAGCACCCCAACAATCAGGGTCCTCATTTTATCGACCTTGGAAGGATGGAGTTAACCTTGAGCCGGTGAGAATCAAACTGCTGGAGTGAGCAGTGAGTTAGCCTGCAGTACTGCATTCTAACCACTGCACCACCACGGCTCTATCCTATACAAATTGCATTGCAGTCCATGAATGGAAATGAAGCTCTAGAAGACTCTGGGGGAGGGGGGGTGGAAAGAAGGAGAGAGCAAGCAGAGCTCTTTTGTGCAACATCTGCTAGTGGTAATAAGGCTCTCAGTGCTTAAATTACTCAGAAGAACTTCTTCAGATGTCCTGCAAGCATAAGAAGCATGACCATACTACTACAGATAATCCTGAACTTATGACTATTTGTTTAATGATTGTAGAAGAAGTGCCTTACGACCAGTTTTCAAAGCTAAGACCACCATACCACTCCTATGGATGCAGGAATGGAAGTGGTCCCACTGACAACTGGTTGCAGTAGCTTGGGGTCATATGATTGAGACTTGCGACCTGCCCAGGCATCTTCCTACAAGCAAAGTCAATTGGGGAAGCCAGATTCACTTAAAGATTATGTGATTCACTTAATGATATGATTTGGTTAATGACTGCAGTAACCATGGTCATAAAATTGTGATCCAATCACATGATGACTTCCTTAATGACAATATCGTTTATCAACCAACATTCTGGCCCAACTGTTCCATAAGTCAAAAACTACCTATATTCATGAAAGTAGCACAATGTTTTTCAGGGTTTGAAGCTAGCCTAAGGTATCTACCTATCGGCTTAATGAGTGGATTCCTTAAAGTAGCAGCATTTTCCTTCAGACCACTTAATGAACAACAGCACTCCCACAATGTCTGAAGCACTTTTTCTAAACCCTTTTTAAGCATGCAGAGCCCTAGGAAGTAACATGCTGTATCCTGGAGCTTCTGCTCATCCCCTCCTCTGTTTTTGTGTTCTACATCTCACTTTAGATTGCTGATGTCAGTTCTGATCAAAATGCTGGGGCCAATTGGCACAGTTTATTCACATTGTAAATAAATAAACAAACAAACATACTAAAGTACTGATGAAGACTTACATTTTTTATAACTTCCTCTGTCTGGTGCTTTATAAATGAATCAGTCTCATTTATTTCCGACAGCGTGAGGTTTATCAGATTCTAGTGGGATATATCAGTGTTAGGTTCTTTCAAAAGATTCTGTTCAAGTACATCTGAGTTGTCTGGTCAAGAAAAATAGCTTACAAACCTAGCATCACAAATCTCACAGCATGTTGAAAGCTGGGATATGTCCTTTTATATATATTTATTAAATTAAACGTGAAGGGGATGATGTCAATAAGCATTTTAAATCAATGATATTCAACTTCACACCAATAGCTTGGCTTATGCTATAGTTCAGGGATGTCAAACTGGTGGCACGTGGGCTGGATGCGTCACATGCAGGCCATGCCCACCCCAGCTCTGTGAAGGGAAAAATCATATGTCATGTGACGCAGAGAGTTTGACACCCGTGCTGTAGATGGAGCTTCTATACTCATTCTCTCCTTTGTGTGATGTCTACCAACCTCTTAACTGTGTTTAGTCTTGTCATAAATTTAATAAATTTAAACCCTTTTTATGCCAAGATAAATTTCTGAACTCTCCAACTTGCACTTAGTAATATGAAGTCACAATTTTCTCTTATCTCAAGGCCCAAACAGATTGGCCTCTAGCAGAACTTCTGAAATATCTCAATGAAGGTCCTTTACAGAAATTTTTAGGAACCCAAGAATCAAAGGCCTATTTCCTAGTTTTTCACTTCCACCCAGCCTGCTTACTAGTATTTGAGGTGTAGATTTCTGCAAACTCTGGACACTTCTCTTCAAGGCATGCTGAGGGAGAAAACAAATAAATTCCTCATTCAGTGATACCAGGTTTGGTCAAAGAAGATAAAGAGAGACAAGGGAAACCACACTCACGATTTCTGGAAGAAATTCGAGATTTATCCACTTTTGGATCTCCTTCAGCTGATTAGCTTGACGTTGCAAATTTCTACGTGTGTCAACGGTTGTCTGAAAATGAATGAATAAATTTTATATTTATATATCATATATCACATATATCTTTGGTGGCGAACCTATGCCACACATGTTCGAGGTGGCACACAGAACCCTCTCTGTGGGCACACAAGCTGTCGCCCCACTGCACATGTGCAGTTCTGTCGTGAAATGGGCCCACCTGCCCCTGCACTATACTGCGCTATACTTACCTTTGTTTCCTCTTCCAAAGCACAGCTGATCGGCGCAGCACAACAGATTGCCGGCCCTCAGCTTTTTGGTGCCTGTAAACACACACGCACAGTGCGTGTTTGGCATGAAGTATGCATGAAGTAAACTGGTTGGGCGGGGCATCTGCGCATGTGCACATGTGCTTTCGGCACTCAGTGTCGAAAAGGTTAGACATCACTGATATATATATATCAGAGTCATATCCAATTAACCTTTGTGCTCTGTAATTTCAATGCCCCATTTCACTCCACTCTCCCTCAACAATTACCTTCTAGCTCAAAACAAGTCCTACTCCAACTATTTCAATGAGGTTTCAGACCAGGATTTTGTACTGAGACAGCTTTGGTCATGCTTATTGATTGAGCATGTGGTTGAGGCAAGATGGAGATCATGTGTTCCTTAATCTCTTAGCAGCTTTCAATATCATTGACCATAATATCCTGAGATAACTTCCTGGGTTAGGGATTGGAGGAGCAATTTTAGAGGGGTTATCTTCCTTTCTCTAAGGCCAGACATATTCTATTTTTGACCATGGAAAAAGTAGCACTGGCTCTTCAAATTTGGTGTGCAATCTAGGAATCTTCCTGGACTTGCAGTTCCTGCTTGAGGAGCAGGTATCAGTTCGAAGTTCAAACCTTTATTGTCAGAGTACAACATGTGTACAATGAGATTGGCTGAGCCTTCCTTCATGCCCCCCAACACAATGCAACTCACAGTGAAAGACAGAAAATCCATAACCCAGTGAATCCTACTAACACACAATCCTATGGCACCATGTGAACTTATTGCACGTCATGCCGGCCCCACAAGTCACTCATACTATGTTGTTGTAAGGTCATTTTCCATTCAGTAGTCTGACAGCCTACGGTTAAAAACTATTCCTCAGCCTGTTTGTGCAGCTGCCTATGCTTCTATATCTCCTTCCTGATGGTAGGAGAATAAAGTAGTGCTGACCAGGGTGTAAGTCATCCCTGAGGAATTTCCTCACTCTTCTAAGGCAGTGAGCTCTAGCGATGTCATCTAGTAGTGTCAGGGGACAGCCCACAATGTTTTGTGCTGTGCTCACCACCCTCTGTAGTGTCTTTCTATCTGCAGCTGTCAAGCCAGCATACCACACCATAATGCAGTGAGTGAAGATGCTTTCTATTGTGGGCCGGTAAAAGGAGGTCATCAGATGTTGTTTCACTTTGTTTTTTTGCAAGACCCTGAAGAAGTTGAGTCTCTGTTGGGCTCTGCGACCAGAAGGGTGTTTGCACTTCTGGTGTACAGATTTTTGCCCTTTCGCAGATTGGGAGTCCCTTCAGATAGTCACTCATGCCTAGTCACCTTTGGGTTTGTCTGCTGCAATGTGCTCTACATTGATTTCCCCCTGAAGACTTTCCAGAAGCTTCAACTGGTCCAGAATGCAATGGCAGGAGCAGTGGTACACATGCCTTGGTACATCCATGTAACCTCTCTTGCTTCGCACTGGTTGCTAGTTTGCTTCTGGGTGCAATTCAAGGCTACCACCCATGCCTTTTGATGAGGATGAATGAGACTTCTCACTTTATCCATCTGGTCTGTTGTGCTTGCCATCTTTTTTTCTTTACTTTTATATTTTATTTTTATTGTAATGTATTTGATTGATTATTGTGAGCTATCCAGAGTTTTAGGGAATCAGGTAGCATACAGGTATTATTATTATTATCTCTTTTATTCATTAAACATGAAACTCAGCTGAACATTTAAAAATGTATCACAAATATCATTGACTGGCTCTGATGGTATCAACCAAGTATTTTCTTAAAATGTATGTTGTTCCCAGTAGTGCCGTTTTTTGCAGCTCTGCTGGCGCTACAACAGGAAGCTTCAACTTCTTGATGTATTTTGCAAAATTCTTGGACATGGTACCAAGCACCCCAATGACAATGGCTATCACTGTTACATGTTTCATCCATAATGGTGTAGTTTCAATGACCAGGTCGCGATATTTCGTTATTTTTTTTACAGTTCTTTTTCTTTGACTCTGGCATCTCCTGGTGCAGCAATATCAATAAATTACATACTCCGGCCCTTGACAACCGTAATATCTAGCATGTTGTGTTCCAAATGGCGATCCGTCTGTATTTGAAAGTCCCACAAGATCTTCACCATCTCATTCCCAACAACCTTTTCCATTTTTTATTCCTTTTCCACTCCCCCCGCAAATTATTATTATTATTATTATTATTATTATTATTATTATTATTATTATCATCATCATCATCATCGTCGTTGTTGTTGTTGCTGTTGTTATTGTTGTTGCTGCTGCTGTTGTTGTTATCTCTAGTTATTTTTGTGCAGTTCACTGCCAAAGGTATTTGAAGGCCACATTCCAAGAAGAGATTTAGAAGAGAATTGGTGTATATCTTCCAGTGGCAGCTGGGAGAATAGCTTCTGCCAAATTCCCTGTCTACTCAAAAGGATTTCCCATAACATCTGCTGTGTATTTTAGAAGTTAAGGAAGACAGTTACATAGGATCATATGGGTATCCTTCCCCAAGGACTACTCACGGTATTTGCCACTTCTTCTAATTTATTAGCCAAGATATTCAGGTCTTGTTTGGTCAGATTTTGGTTAAGCTATAGAAAAAGGAGAAAAAGATAACACAGAAGTTAAGCAAGCAAAATACATTTGAACAAATTAAATATGGAATTGAAGGCAGATTTACTTTTGAGTATTTCTGGATATTTTCCAGTCAATAGTCATGTTTTAATACAATACACGTTATTGTTTTTCCTCATCTCATCACTAGGAGGAATGAATTCATTTCATCCCTCTTTTCTGCTGATCCACTATCAGAGATTTTTCGAATATCCACTAGAAACTGTTACCATAGATTATTTGCTTTTGAATACATAGGCATTTTTCTGGCTGTTTTCTGACAAGAAGTTTTCTGATTATAAAGACTAGGTAAAGTGTCTCCCCAACAACATTAACAGGCAAATTGATCGATCATGCTAGCCTATCTGATCACTGCTTAATTACTCATTGTAGCTGCTAGTATTTATAAAGAATGATATGTTTTTATTGCATTTTTATTATTTCATTATACTATATTGAGACGTATACATCTATACATATTGTACATATTGTAAATACTCTGTCAACTGTTTTGCTATAGACGGTAATCTCAGGGCTTCGCCAAACACAATCACAACAGTTGCCAATAACCAACTTTGATAACATTTATTTATTTATTTTATTAAATTTATACCCCGCCTCATTTCCCCTGTTAGGGGCAACTCAGAATCCTTCTAGTAGCAGACTCTTAACAGCAATGTGTTCCCTAGCAAATGTGAACATTGCCCATTCTCCAACAGAGCAGTTGGAGAAGATACAGAAGAATGTCTGGTCCTTACAGAGCTCCTGTTCTGGGAAGGAAATTGTAACAACATTTTTGCTTTCTTTCACAAGCCTTTTCTTTATTTTCCATCTTACTTGTTCAAGAGTACTGTTAAAATCCACATTCAGAGGCCCGTCTTTTGAACTCAGTTTCAGCAAGCTGCGTTTTTGGTCGTCCTTCAGGAGTTCTATAGTTCCAATATTGATTTTTATTTTATTCAAAGTTGAATCAATGTTTTGAGTGTACTAGAGGGAAAGCAGAAATGCCAGATGAATATATGCAAAGCACAACTTCATTTGTTCTGCAGTACATTCTCTAGAACCATTCAAGGGGGCTGTAGCTGTGCCCTATACCCAAATGCTTAAACTATTCCTGGTGACAACCCTAAGCTGATGTCTGGGAACAAAATGTTAACTGATGATGGCATTTCTCTAGTCCCGGATTGATTCAGTACAGGCAGCCATCTCTTACCTTGCTGATGTTCAAGGTGTCATTCAAAGAGATGATCTGATCTAGGTGAAAAGTACTCCACAAGGGTGCATTTTCTTCACAATTCCTTTAAAAGAGGAAAATGTAAGTTAAGAGGCCAGGATGCATATTATATCAAGCATAAATTGGATAAAGGCATTACCCCGTAGACCAAGTTCTCCAGTTCTGCACATTAGGTTTTCCCACTGTCCTGCTCCATAGCTAGAAAGCTCTTCAGAATGGCTCAAATATTGGGGAGGGGGGGTCCCCAAAGGACAGCTTGGCTTTCTTGGTATTTTTTTTTGACCTGAAGAAGCTTCTTGAATAAGAAGTAAAATGTTTTCAAAGAAAATACTAACAAAGTCCAGTTGCTTTTTGAAAAAAACACATTTGGGACAGCTATGACCTAGATGATTGAGAATCTCCACAAACATCTTCAGAATGGCCTTACTGTAGAAGCAGGCACATTACAGATAATCCTTGACTTACAACAGTTCATTTAATGACCATTCAAGGTTACAATGGTATGGTAAAAGGAGACTTATGGCTGTTTTTTTTCCACAGTTATGACCATTGCAGTATCCCCCATGGTCACGTGAACAAAATCCCGAGGATTGTCTAACTGATTCATAATTTTGACGGTTGCGGTGTCCTGGGGTCATGTGATTTCCTTTTGCAACCTTCTCACAAGCAAAGTCAATGTAGAAGCCAGTTTCACTCAACAACAGTGTTACTAACTTAACTGCGGTGGTTCGCTTAACAAGAAAAGTTGTAAAATGGGGCAAAACTCACTTAACAAATATTTCACTTAGCAACAGAAATTTGGGGCTCAATTGTGATCATAAGTTGAGAACTACCTGCATTCATTCCTATCACTTGTACACATAAACAATTAGTCTTCTTCCTTGCAAGGAGCAGCTGAGAAAAGTTAAGCTTTTGCTGCCATTGATAGCAAAAATATGTACATTGTTTTCAGCTGCTTCACTGCAATTACAGCAACTTGGTCCTGTCACTTAGGTGATCTACAGACTATTTGGGACCAGTGGAGTAGAAGGAAGGGCTGGGGTAAGAGGCACTCATCCACTGGGAAGGGGAAACTGAAGGGACTTGCTCAGGAGAATTCTGTCAAGGTAGGATCTAAAGCAGTGCTCCCCAACTCCAGGTCCTTGGACTGGCAGCAGTCCATGGCATGCCAGCAACCAGTCCACACAAACAAGCAAAGCTCTATCTGTGGGATGCAGGCAGCATGCAAAATCATGCCCCTTCTGGTCCATGGAATTTTTTTCTTCATGGAAGGTTTGGATCCCCAGTGCCGAAAAGGTTGGGGGCCACTGAGCTAAAGCACATGATTTATGCAGAGACCACATGCTGGGAATATGGTTCATGTGATATTCTAGCAAGCTTTTACTCATTTTATAAATACTTTAATCAGTGTAGTGCTTCCATGTATTTCATTGCCGATTGATAAACAGCTTTGTCTCTCTTCTGTACAAAGTTTCTCTCTGTACAACCCCCAAAACCTATTTCAGTAGGCCTGCAACATTTATGTTCTCCCAAGATTCTCTTTCTCTGTAAGGAAGCTGAAGAGAAACATAATGGCAGTTCAGCCAAGCAGCCTGGCACTTACTTGTATATGCTGGTCAGGTTTACACCAGAACCGTTCAAATTCAGGAGCCTATTCCCATTTAATTGAGGGAACAACCCAGATGTGTCCAGATACTAGAAAAAAAGATAAGTAGCAGCTGATGAAATCTTTCTAAATTTTCTTAAACTCTTTACTGATTCCTTCAGCTGTATTTTCTCCGCTCCTGAAGCTGAAACTGCTGCAGCCAGAGACTAAAATAAAAATGACTTATGAATGTTGAAAGAGGGAACTGGAAAAAAAGATTGCAAATTAATATGCCATTATTAATTCTATAACCATGAGCTTCCCTGTATCATAATATTTGTGCATTTATTTTATTGGGCTTATATGCAACTTCAATTATCAACCAACTCTGAGCAGCCCCTTGTCTCCTCATTCCTAATATTGAGGAGACTCTTAGCAGTTATACATATAATAGCAACCTGGGTGGCTTACCTGAAGGATAATTCCATTGGCCCAAGGCCGGCACACCAATGTGTATGAATTGCCCCCAACTAAAAATAGTAGTAGAACCAGCAACATCAGCAACCATGAAAATATAAAGCTGAATCCAACACTCCTGTCATGAAAGATGAGAAACAATCAGAGGTCTACAATATAACTACTGATTTGGATGTGAACACTCCAAAGAAGTTCCTACAGTTGGGTCTTATATTCTCATGTTGCCAGTTCTGTGAAGGTCTGTAGAGCAAGGCAGGAAAACAATGTGCTGAGGCAAGTAGAGGACACTTTCAACTTAGTAGTGTACCTTACCATCAACAGTGGCACTTGTGTACAGTACCACTCTATGCTTTCCTGGTAGGAATCTATGCTAAGTGTAAAATTAGAAAACTTTCCATAAAGTGCTTTCTCCAAAAGCAACTAACATTACATAAAAATGCAAGCACTGTTTGCGGCTATGATCTGGAAGGATACAAAGAGGTTATTGTCAGTTATTTCCCTATACTGAGCAGGGAGAGAACACAACATTTCTTACGCCATAAAGAAGTTTCCACCAGTGTTGGAGAGGCAGCCCCGTTTGGTAGGGCATTGCATTCCATTTGGATCTAGACCAAGACCACCAAGCAAAAGGCCCAACACATTGAAGGCAATTATTACAAGCAGCAGGCAGCAAAGGCAGATGCCAACACCCCACCTACAGTGAAAGAAATCAACTAGTTAACACTCAGACTTTAAACAACAAGGAAGGAAAGAAAGGGTGAAAAGGTGCTCAATGGGGTTAATCAGTTCAATTACCGTAAGTTGAAATCAGAATAAGATAGGACTGTGCTATGCTAACATCTACAACAGACTAGCTTTGTTCAAACAAGATGTTTACCAACCAGGATTATAATTTTCTCAACCAAATTTTCTCATAACACACAAACTACAAAGTAATTGCATGAAATGGGTTTGCATCCTAGGCTAAAATGTGCTTGGATCATTTGTAGCTCAATACATTATGAACATGGGCTAGAAATTAAAGGAAGTAATGAAAATAATAAGATCCAGTTCAAACCCAGAGCATAAGAACTGGTATTAAGTGCTGACTTAATGATTAAACAGAGCCTTAAATTTTTGCAGATTAGAGGTGCTGGTCATTCAAATAACAATGCTTGAAACAGTACCTCAGAGAACTCTAGAGGCCTCATTTTTCTTTGAGCTACACCATATTTTTCTATAACTGACCTTCTGCCTGCTAAAATGGAATGTAGATATCATTCCATCTGAACTCTGAATTCAGCCCAAGTAATTCTGCAACATATGAACAATTGAGAAAAATTTTATTCCTACCTGTAGTCATCATAATTGAGCACAAGTGGCTTGTACTCATTTGCCTTCTTTACAATATTTTCCATGAATGTAGAGATACCCTTCAGTGAGATCTGCTTGTGAATCTTATCACTGGTTTCATTAATTCCATTCTTGGCGTCATCAAGTAGATCCTGTATGTCTTTAATAATAGGAGCCAACACAGATAAACCCGTTATACTATGTGTATTATCATGGACCACCTAAACAATAACAATTATCCAAAGGCAATGGATATGTTAAACTCTCCAACTCGTACTCTGTACAGATACTCACACTACATCTTAATCTAAGTGATGCAATTAAAATATTTTATTGATGCAAATCAAATACTTCTATTAAAACATCTTTAACAAAGCATTAAACAATAGACAAAGCTGACTGTAAATTCTGGGAATGAAGGTTACATTTTTTTTCAAGGATCAGTTCCCAATAAGTAAACTAAAGTCAGGATGTGGCAGGAGCAGGAAAATAGCTGCACATGGGAAGAATAGGTAGAATAATTCAGAAAACTAAATATGGTTGAGCAAAGAAACTGAAAAACAATATATCATATCAAAACATAGGATATCTGCCTAATCAGATCTTCATCTTACACGTATTAGCTACACCAGGGGTGTCAAACTTGATTTCATTCAGGGCCGCATCACAGTTGTGTTTGACGGGGGGGGGGTGTTATAGGAGTGTGGCCAGGGTGGGCATGGCCAGCTCAACATCACTCGTGTTGCGATGACCTCTTGCATCCTACTACCAGCGAAAACAGACCTCGGGAGTTCCCTTTTCACTGGCAGAGGGCTGCAGGAGGCCGTCGCAACTGAAAATAGAACTCAGGAGGGCTGCACATGGCCCCTATGAGCTCTGTTTTTGCTGGCAGAGGGCTGCAGGAGACGATCACAGCCAAAAACAGAGCTCAGGAGGGCCACACACTCCATTTTCACTGGCAGAGGGCTGCAGGAGGCCATTGCCACCGCACACCCCCTCCAAGCTCCATTTTCATTCATTCATTCATTTCATTTATTAGATTTATATCCTGCCTCTCTTCACCCCGAAGGGGAACTCGAGGCAGCGAACAATCACAGGATAAAAAACAGTCCTATACAATAAAAGGCCAAACACAATCATACCCACAATCAAACATACTAACATTGGGGAGGAGAGTACCGGGAATCAGGTCCACGCTTGCTTGCAAAGCCAGGTCTTGACGGCCTTGCGGAAGACAGGTAGGCTGGAAATGGTCCTAATTTCGGCAGGGAGCGAGTTCCAGAGTGACGGCGCCCCCACTGAGAAGGCCCGCGCTCGCGGTCCCGCCAGCCGACATTGCTTTGCCGAAGGTACCCGGAGCAGGGCCTCTCTATGGGATCTCACCGGGCGCTGGGAGGCATGTGGTGGCAGAAGGCGGTCTCGAAGGTACCCCGCCCCTAAGCCATGGAGGGCTTTATAAGTTGTTACCAGCACCTTGAATTTCACCTGGAAGACCATGCCTCCTCCTCCTCCTCCTCCTCCTCTGATTAGGCTGCTGGAGGGACCAGTGCCTGACAGGCCACAACCACACATTTTTAAGCCATTGCTTTTCCAGTTGGCATAAACTCCTTGGAAATGCTAGAGATCTCTCTTCCACCACAGTTTATTCTTAACTGATTCTTTCTCGACGTATCCTAGCCGTAGTAGCCCGCACAATCCTATCTTTTTGTTGCCGTCGCCCCCTCCCCCCCCACACACACGTTGGTGTAAAGCCCAGTATTTCACAACCCCCTTGTGAAAAGTAGACACACGCGCAGCATATCAGAAGGCCGAGTTAAATGTGCTTCTGTTGGAATATGTTACCCCGGCTAGATTAATTTCGGTCAGAGAGCATACCCTCCAACAAAAATACTGCTAGGCATTTATTTCCTCATTAGAAACGATATTAAACACCCAGGGAATACAGTGTCATTTGGTTTGTACATTTGACCTCTCCTCGTTATTAGTTGCTCTTTACTAAATCAGCAGAAAGGGATTGGTCGGGAACGACTATTACCCAGCTAATAATAATTGTAAGGGCAAAACATCGTTATTGATGTTTCGGAGATAATTTCATATGCGCTGTTCCTCAGTCAGTCCCCGATTTGGTATAATGGCGGTTTGGTTTTTTTTGTTTTTTTAATTATTGGGGTTTATTTCCTTCATTATTAGGCATGAACTCTCTTTGACCTGTCGTTTGCCGTTTGAAGTTCGACGGCTCGCTCCAAGTCGTTAAGCGAGATCCCCGCCCCCCCCTCTTGATATGGCAAAAGGGGGCACTATAAACTGTTATGCTAGGATTCTGAAATGGGCTTCCATTTCACTGTTCCAGTGGAGGCATAAAAATAACAATTGAGGGAACATTAGGGGAAGAATATTGATCAAAAAATGGTTCCTTTTATTGTTGCGAACCAGCCAGATTGTCTAAAGAGCCAGCTTGGAAGGCAGGGAAGGAGAAGCCAGGAATGCACTAGAGATTTTTTTGTTGTTGTTGTTGTTCTCTGTGTAACGCGATCTATTTTCTCTTCTCCACTTTCTCTGACTTACTTCCTTTTTAAAAAGCTACGCTTGCCTGAGAAATGCCAGTCTTCGGGTCTACCTAGAAGGGGGGGAAATAACTTCCGAGCTTCCTCTTGAAGCAGTGAGTGCCGATGTAGAACATAGAACATTGGAAGGGGACCTTGGGGGTCTTCTAGCCCAGTGTTTCCCAACGTCAGCCACTTTAAGATGAGTGGACTTCAACTCCCAGAATTCCCCAGCCAGCAACGCTGGCTGG
>JANHGC010008223.1:30219-41318 GCA_027560395.1 Boaedon fuliginosus
TTTTGCCGCCTCGAGTTCCCCCGAAAGGGGTGAAGAGAGGCGGGATATAAATCTAATAAATAAATAAATAAATAAATCAGATGGGGGGAGACTGCACTGCCAGGGTGGGAGGCAGGTGCAGGCCTTTGATCCCTGGAGATGGGCTGGGGAGAGCCTGGGGAGGCCACGCTGCCCATGTGGGAGGCAGGCGCAGACCTCCACAACCTGCCAAAGGGGTGCGAGGACAATAAGGAGGGGTGGTGCAGTGCGGGACGGTGGCAGGACTAGTTACGTAAAAAAAAATTCCCGGGAGATTTACCAGAAATTATTTATCCGGGATGGGGGCGGGAAAGAGTGGTAAAATCCGGGACTTTCCTGGCCAAACCGGGACACTTGACAGGTATATGTGGGGGCACATCAGTTCCAGGCCTGCTGGCAAGCCAGATCTTAGTGGCTTTGCGGAAGGCCAACAAGGTGGGGATGGTCCTGATCTCCATGGGCAGCTGGTTCCAAAGGGCCGGCATTGCCATAGAGAAGGCTTTAGCACGGGGACCGCCAGCCAACATTGTTTAGCTGATGGGACCCGTAGTAGGTCAACTCTGTGAGATCTAACTGGGCACTGGGAGGCATGAGGTAGCAGAAGGCAGACTCGAAGGTACCGCGCTCCTAAGCCATGAAGGGCTTTAAAAGTTGTTACTAGCACCTTGAATATTAAGGAAGAGCAAGAAGATCCTCTGGGTTGTGACAAAAACAACTTATCATCCAATGAAATATTTGCAATGGACAAAATTGTGTTTTCAGTAACTAGGACAGACACTCCATCCTATCTGACTATGCATGAAAGTACAAGGATACAATTACAACTGAAATTGTGAAAAGCAGTCAACATTATACAAAATCGGTACAAGATGAAGCATATTGGTAGTCACAGAAAAGCTCTCAGAAACACTTTTCCCTTCTACTAGTTCTATATAATCAGCATAGCTGGAAAGTTTGTTGCCTTGATGAACTAACATTGCCATTTAATCCAAAGTAGAGTACTACGTGAACACAGGCTGAGACTGGAACTGGATAGAAACTACATAAAATACTGCCTAAATGTAAATTAGCATTCTGGCTATACACAAGCCAAGATTTTTGAAATACTTCACCTAAGCCACAAAAATGGGCAAACACTGAAGAAATGTAAGAAATAAAAAGCACAAGGGCATGGAGTGGTAACAGAATTGGAAAATCTATAATGATAGATGATTCTGAATCAAATGTAATGCTACTGATCCAGGGAAATCTTCTGTCTTATTTATTTTAACAGATTTGAGCTGACTTTGACCAAATCATCAACCCCATGATCTTTAATTATTTGATTTTAGCTAACATAGGGAAACCTTGCCGAAATATCTCTTGTGTTATATATGTATGTATCAGAGAGAAAGCTAGGTAAAAAAGAAAGAGATTTCTTTTTTTGTTTTAACTGAACTTTTTTGTCTTGATGATCTGACTCCTATACCAGTAAAGCAGGGGTGGGATTCAGCCGGTTCATGCAAGCTGGACGTTAGTTTTATATCTGGTTCAGCAAATCAGTAGTTGCAACGACTGGCTGGCCCCTCCCACCCCACTCTGCCCTTCCCAGGAGTCTCCACATGGCCCATTTTGGATGCCAGGTAAGTGCAGGGCCTGCGCAGAGGCTCTGAGAGGGCAAAAATGGGCCTCCCAGAAGTTCTGGACATCTGGAAATGGGCCCGTTTTCACCCTCCTAGAGGCTTGAAGAACCCTAGGAGGACAAAAAGGCCCACACACACACACACCATGGTGCAGGAGGCTGACTAGGCCATGCCCACCATGGGCACGCCCGCCCAGCAACCAAGCAGAGAACCAGTTGATAAAATAAAGTAAAAGGATAAATTAATTCAGCTTGTTGGTATTGACTGGTGTTTGATGGAATCAGTTCAGATGCTATTTCATTCTGTGCAGCTTCAGTTTTTTTTCACCAAATTTCTCTTTCCTGTTAGAACATAATTCAATTTCAAATAAATCATTTTTATAGCAGAATTAGAGAAAAATTCATAGCTAAATAAAATATTATCATAAAAGAGACTGGGTGCAATTATATTCTGATAAGCACATACTTTAGTGTAAACCCACTACTGTACTATACAGTAGTATTACCAAGATGTTAGTGTTTTGCCACTAGATATGTCACTGTAGGGTGTCTGTCCCCAAAAGTTAAATAAACTTAAAATTCATCAGGATGGCCAGGATTTTTACTATTAGACTTAAAATCGAATCTTGAAAGTCTTCTAATCCAAACCCTTGCCCAAGGCAGAAGATCTTATACCAACCCAAACAAATGGTTGTCTAATTTTTTCTCGAGAACCTCTAGTGATTGAGCATCCACAATTCCAGAAGGCAATCTGTTTCATTGATTAATTGTTCTTACTGTCAGAAAATTTATCCTTACCTCCAGGTGGATCTCTCTTTAATGAGCTTCCATCCATTGCTTCTTGTCCCACCCTCAGGTGCCTTAGAGAATAAGGAAATCCCCTCTTCTCTAAGACAGCTCTTCAAGGACTGAAAGCTATCATGTTGGGCCTAGGCCTTGGATTCATACAGTTTAGCCTCTAAACTCCTTATCTACATTATAAGGAGTTTATACATTAAAATAGTCTCTGGAGAATAATATTTCTCCACTATTTGGATCTATATTTGTCTAATACTATTAGACAAATCAGCTCTTTGACTGCCAGACTGCACTTTAGGCAGTGAATAGTGTCCTTTGCCAAATTTTGGCTTAAAATTTAAGGTTTCTAATTTCAGTAAAACATTGGGAGCAGATAATTTAGTGTTAACAAGGATAAGAAGTCATTATATTACTAGAGAAATAATGGATTTATGGCCAAGATTTGAATCAAGAACAAGGAAAATTAGCTTTTAGTGGAACCTTAGCCATGAAATATCCTTGGGCGATTTGGCCCATCCTCTTTCCAAGGCAGAGTTTCTCAAACATTTTCCTTCATTACACAAAATCACTTATCAGAAAATCAGTTTCATCCAAAGTAGGTAAAACACTTTAAGTCAATTTGAATGTTGCTGTTCCGATTGGGTAATGTTTCATGTGTTGTTACCCATAGAAAAAAAACATTTTTTCTCAATTTTGGATAGTTTATTCATGTTTAGGAAGAACTGCTCTAATTTCTATTGCTGTGGGGAAAATAGGTTTCCTCACACCTGTCCACAGTTATAACATTGTGTTGTTTTTTTAAACAAAGTTTATTGTTTTAAAAGACAAAGGATGAAAGAAAAAAGAAAAAAATATAAAAATAGCAAAAATAAAAATGTGAGATTATAATTGATATTTTATTTTTGTTACTTTTATATTTTTTGCTTTTCGCTTTCAACATAGTGTTTTTGTTTGTTGCACTAGAAGTATTGAAGGATCTCCAACCCATGGGCCATGGCTCACTATCAAGCCGTCAACCTTTTGAAACTGGGCCGCAGAAGTGTTGGGCAAGCACACACACTCCCATGCATCCACACTTGTGTGAGCAGCTGGCAAGTGTGTTTACACACACACTTACCCATTGTGCACGTGGAACTATCTCCTCTCCCTCCCCACACTAATCTGCAAAGCTGAAAAGATTGGGAGACTCTGGAGTATTGTATTCATTAATATGTAACCACAGAACAGTGAATACATGTGTGAAAAATATTGTGACGCTTTCTAACCTGTCCTGTTAAGGTGTCAGTTTATATTGGCTGAAAGGTGGAATGATTATCCCAAATTATATTACAGTTGTGATATCTAACAGAAGAAGAATAAACTGCTCTAACATCACCCAAAAAAACAGTGGCACATCAAAAAAACAGGTTTATCTCTCTCACACACATACTGCTCTGATCAAATCCAAAGCCTCCTGTGGCTGCTTTAAAGTAAAAACAGATATGTGAAAGATTCAATAATGGTGCTGCCAGGTAAAATTTAATCCTTTATGTCCAGGAAGACAGGCTAGATGAAGGCAAAATGAGAGAAAGCAGTCTTTTTTGTTTCTTTTAAAGAGTGTCTAACAAGAAACTACTTTCAATGGGGAGTTTTATTAACCTCTTTATGCTTCCAATGATGTCTTATTCTTAGCTGTTTCTCAACTTGTTTTCTAGCTCTTTACTTCTTCACTCTACTTATTTTTCTATCCATTACAAAGCCTCAAGAGAACCTTTGTAAGGGTACTTATCTAGACACCATGCCATACGCTAAATAAATAAATAGGATCCCTTTGGCAGAAAATTATCTTGAACACAGACCATCCAATGGCACTTTCACTACATCATAGTAAAAATTCATTCATTCAAAATCAGGGATGGGTTTCTCCCAGTTCGCTGGTTACCTGCTTCGTGGACGCGCTGCCAGATCAACTGTCAAAAGTGCGCTGCGCGGGATTGCATTCAAAAACTTCGTGGTATTCTTCAAATACTCTGATCCAACAGCTGTGCAGCGGCTATTTTGAATGCGATCCCGCGCAGCACACTTTTGACAGACGATCTGGCAGTGCGTCCACGAAGCAGGTAACCAGCGAACTGGGAGAAACCCATCCCTGTTCAAAATGATATGGATGTAAAGGTACATGTGAAGTAAAAAAGCAATGGACAGCAGCTTAGAAAGTTGGAGGATTGCCATGTTCCAGGAGCAATTGTTTAGGCTTAATTCATCAATAAATTAAGGCTAAAACAAACCACATCCTAAGTGGGAGAGAGCTGTTATCTAGAGCACTGTTTTTCAATGTTGGCAACTTTAAGATGCATGGAATTCAACTACTATAATTTTGGGAGAAAGTCCAGACATCTTAAAGTTGCCAACATTGGGAGACATTGCTCTAGATGAATATGGTACACTTAATTAGGGATCAACAGCAAAACAAGGAATAATCTGTTAGGAATTCATCCCTGTCAATGTTTATTGAATTGAATTGAATTGAAGTTAGTTAGTTAGTTAGTTAGTTAGTTAGTTAGTTAGTTAGTTAGTTAGTTAGTTAGTTAGTTAGTTAGATTTATACCCCGCCTCATTTCCCCGATCAAGGGGAACTCGAGGCGGCTTTCATCAAGGTTAAAATATATACACTGTTTTTGATAAACCTTAAATGCATTTTGGCTGACTAGGATTGAATGGCAAAGCTTTAAGATTTGGAAAATAAATATCTTTGTGATACGTTTAGCAAAAATGATAATTTCTTATGTTTAAGGAAGAAATATAAAATTGGATTGTTTCATTAAAAAATGTTGCTTGCTGGTAATTCTCAGTGGTGAAGGACTGAAGGCAAATGATGAGGCTTGGATGATTTGTTTATAGATAAGTGATGAGATGTAGGAAGAAAAGATCTTTTGTTGTATTTTCAGAGATAATAATTTACTAAAATTGTTTGACCTTGTAATAAAGGGGAAAATATTCTTTATATATTCCTTTTAATTTTTATTCTTATTTTTTCTTTATAATTTTCTTTTATGTGCTTTCTATCCCCCTTTTTCATTATTTTTTCCTTTTTTTAGTTTGAATTAGTCTTTTATTTCTGTAATTGCAAATAAATATTATTAAAGGAGATACAGCAAAGAGAGAGAGAGAGAGAAATGAGTGCAAATGCCTTGTTACACTAAGGGATATTTCCCTCTGTCTTGAAGACAAAGTTTGACTCCTCCTATAAAAGATTTTTTTTTAATAAATTTTATTATTTTCCAAAAACAAAATAGCATTTAAAACATCTTTTTGGTCCAAACAGAGCCCATTGGGTTCTACATTACAATTCTTTCCATTCTTTTATAGATATATCAATTTTCACTTTATTACATTTCAATTTCAGCTTCAAATATCACTATAATCATCTGTTCTTCCCTCATCCATCCTGCATTTTATTCTATCTAAAATATAACAAAGTATATCACAGCAGTATGCAGTATCTCATTGTTATCATATTAAAAAGAAAAAACATTTTTAAAATAACTAATAATTACGAATTTCAATAATTTCAGTAACTTCAATTCCTTTTCTTCTATTAATATCTCTAAATACTCAATATATTTCTTGAATTAAACTTATTATTATTCATTATTCTCATTTAAAAACAACCTTATCAAGTATTATAGTAGAATCTATTTTATTTTATAAAAACTATCCCTTCATCCTACATACTGCCATCTATAACTACAAAAATAAATTTTAACTATCCTTCATCTCATCTCCGTTTCTTTGTTAAGTCTGTTTCTCTTTTCAGTCCAATCTGTTTCTGTGTTTCTCTTCCCTTAAAGGTACTCTTATTTCCTTTTTTCTCCTCTGGTATGCTCCTCTTAAATCTCCCCCTTCCCTTCTCAGCTGGTTTTCCATTCTCCTCCTGCAGCTCGACTGGTATTTTCTTCTGTTTCTTTCCCCCCTGGACTCTCTGTTTATACATTCTATTATTCTTGATTGGCTTCCAAGCTCTAGGTTTTATGTTATTTCCATAACCTCTCTTTGACCACTCTAGTAGTATCTTTACTTTAGTGCCTCAAAATATTTCTTTAAACTTTCTTGTAGTGAAAAAGTTTGGAGGGGGAAGACATTTGTATGTGCTGTTTCTATTTTAAAAAGGCAACAAACAGGCTAGCAATGTTAACGAAGAATGATGCTATAGTGAATTGGTTTTACAGTAGGCACTTTTTCACTATATGCTAGAAGTATTATTAATTGTAATAATATTTGAAAAATAAACTTACCAAACTATTAAAACAATGATCAAGGAACAGCAAGAGTATTGTCTGCTCTTGCAGAGTGATTTCACTATCCTTCTCTGTCAAGGAAGCCACCAGCACACGTTTGAAAAAGAATGGAAAATGTTGTGGCTTCTTCTTGAATGTCTAACCAAAAAACAGAAGTAGAAGCAGATTGTCAATAAGTTCAGATGCGACAACATTTGGGGAAAATGTTGAGACAAATACAAGTTCTGTTCCCACTTTCATATTCAGGTACTATATGAATACAAAGACTCTCATTCCTAACTACTGTAATTTTACTGAAAGATTAGAACATGCTTCTCATATGCTGAAGTATAAGATTTGCATAGCCAGTTGGGAACCTGTTATAAGGAAAGCTCCTAACTGCACATAAATGGATAATCTTAATTGTGCTGCCTATGTGGAAATCTAAGGATGAAGTTCAAGGAATTGGGCCAATAAATTCACTAAGACATTCAACTTTACTGAGGTTGGTCCCTCCCTCAACTAATACCTGCCAACAAGCATCCTCTCAGCCTGCAACAAGTAAAAAGGAAAAGTAAGGCTAGCACGATACCATTAAAAGGCCAGTCCCCCCCCCCCATGGTTTTCCTTTCCCTCCACTGCCATCTTTTAACATCTATTCCATCAGACTACAAGGGAAAGAAAGCTGTGAAGCAACTTGCTGAGGAATCAGGAATATTTGGCTCCTATACTGTTTTTAGTAGTGATCTGCTTTCTGTGCAAAACTATGCAAATCATTCAAACAAGGGCTTCACTTATGGCAAAGTCACATGAAGTATCACTCCCCAAAGCTCAAGCTGGCTGTGCCTTCTGAAAATGTGGCCAATCTGAGGACTTCCCAGATCCTTTCCCAGATCATCTGCACATGCTCAGAAGAAATTCCCTATGAGCGAACATGGAAGCATGTATCAGTTCAATTACATAAGTTGAAGTAGGGTGAAGTTACTTTTCATTTCCCACACAGTAACCTTATAATACTAATAAGATAAGCTTTATTGTCATTTTTTTTCCTGTGGGCATTCTGGCACACATTAAAAATGAAATTTTGTTATTTTCAAAAGTGTACATGTACATAACACATAGATATGCTATATACAAACATACCTATGCCCTAACATATAAATACATATAAACATATACAAATGAAAAAATGAATTACTATATTTTTCAAGTTAAACTTTCCATTAAATTCTAGTGTTTTTTTAAAGTAGCAATGCAGAAAAAAATGCATTTATCTGCCAAAACAATTATTTTCACATTGACTCTGCTTCCACTGCAAAACTTTTAAACAATCCACAGATATTATGCAATGTAAAATACAGTGGCAGATGACTTCAGATAAGGAACAATCAATGTATTGTATACTCTTAACATTTGATAGGTCTTTAAGTGGTTAACGAGAAATATGAAAATTAAGAAAGTTTCTGCTTGCTATGACAAAAGTTTATTACCTCCCAAGCTGGAACATTTTCTCTGAACTTTTCATTCACCATACAACAGATGGACATCAAATAAGCTTTGCTAGACAATTCAGGAGCATAATTCACCCATAAGTAATTTTCCAGGTACTGACTAAAATGAAGGCGTGGGGGAGAGAAAATAGTGAGCATCTGTCTTGTATGTCACTAATCAGGAGATCAGCAGTGCAATTGTTTATGAAAACTTTTCTATAAACCTTGTAACTAGCTTTCAATGTTATCTTCCAACATAACTTATTGCAGCAAACTTATTTGTGACAACTGGAACAATTCAGGAATACAATGCAAAAACATTGGCCTTGAAATTTCCATTCATTAAATGAATAGAGACATTTTACATATACTAGTACAGGCATTATGTATTTGGATTTCAACATTACTTCAAATTGACTATATAGCAATAAGAAAACAAGCACACTTCCAATTTATTAGCGAAACAAACGTCTCAGTAACAGACAAAAAGTTTTATGGAAGTCATATTATGCAAATATTAAACATATTAAACAAAAACAAACAAACAAAAAGCACATACACAAACAACACTCCTTGACTCCATAATAAAAGATGCGAAAAGGGACCATATTCAGAAGATACAGATAGTTCAAATTAAGTGGTCTCATAATTGTATTCAGCTCATCTGTCAGAATTGTATATAACAGGTAAATGCAAAGTAATACATATGGTGCACCAGTATTTTTAAACAATATTGATACCAGAACATAAATATATGTGCGTGTGTGAGCGCGTGTGTAGTCCTCGACATAAAACAGTTTGCTTAGTGACTGTTGGAAGTTACAATGACATTGAAAAGTGACTTATGACCACTTTTCACTTATGACTGTTGCAGCATCCCCATAGTCACGTGATTTACATTCGGATGCTTGACAATTGACTCACATTTATGATGGTTGCAGTTTCCTGGAGTCATGTGATCACCTTTTGCGGATTCTGAAGCATAATTTTGGAATCAATTACATAACCCTCACATAACCCTATTCCCTTAATGCAAACCTCCTCACTCTGCTAAAGAATAAATAGTTGAAAAAAAATTTCGTTCAGTAATTCATAAATACTATTATGCTACACCAGACCACCTGTCATCAGATTTGGAACTAGTATCAACCCGTTCTATAATCACTTCATACTTTAAATTTGTTTTCTGTAAAAATACTTACCTAAATTCTAGAAGCATTATCTTTCTAATAGCAAATCTGAAATCAATTAAAAAAATTAAATTTTGTCCATCAAAATAAGTAAAGAGGAATATCTTCACCTAAACCAGGTATATATAACCCAAGGACCTCCAAATATTGCTAAATTGCAACTTTTATATCCCTTATTATGAGCTCTGCTGCCTAGCACTGCGGTACGAGCAACATTTGGTGGGAGAGAAATTTATTTATTTTTGAATGTAAATAACTGGCCATCTCACTTACATACAATTCTGTCCAATGTACACATTTTCTGCTCAAAGGGTACCTTTATCCTTAACCTGAAGAAACCCCTTGCAATATAGTTGTTATGGTATCTTGAACATTACAATGGATATATAATATATATATTATATAAGGATATATAATAAAAGATTTTCTAAACAAATCTGCTTCATAAAGGTCTGATTTGATTACTTTCATTTATTCCAGTGAATAAAAACTGCCCATGCAGTACAATTTATAGAAGAAAAAAAGCTCACATCAAGTCATTTATAATATGCCATCATTACTTAAAATGCATAAAATTTTATCTATAAAATAAGGAGTTTGGCAGTTATACATAAGATGCAGTATATAGTACATACTTTGACCTAACAATTTCTTTTCCATACACATCTTCAATAACCTAAAAAAATAAGAAAATAATTAAAATGTATAGTAAAATGATTGTCTTAAGTATTTCCCTTTTCCCAGCAATGTGTATTTGCAAGAAACTAAATAAGCAATAAATCATCCAGCACTGTTATTGCAATTAAATTTTCTATTACTACAGAAATTTTACAAACGTCTTGCTAAAAGTAAGAATGAATCTAGAATATAAAAAGTAATTAAAAAACTTTCAAAATGAAAAGTTTTGCTAGTTAATTTTAAGAGTAAAATCAATATTGTTTTACAGTAAAGATATAAACTACAAAAAATAGATTGATACTATTGCTCTTTATCAAATTAAACAATATTTTTTTTTATTTTTGGTATCTGTTGTCAAGTTAAGAACAAATTACTAAGTATTACATTTAAACAATTACCCTTGACTCAAATGGCAGCTTTTTCTTGACATGTGGTGCCCAATATTTATTTGCCAGCTGCAAAATAAAAGGTTACATTATTCAATTATATTATTCATATACACTGTAAGCGCTGTATTTACAATGTTAAATGTATATTGTTATGTAAGATTAAAAGTATTAGAAAAATGAAGACATATTAGTTTAATTTAGTAACTCACTCTTGGGTTAATTTGCATTTCACCTTTTGGGGCATATACAGGTAGACCTTAATTTACAATAGTTCATTTAGTGACCATTCAAAGTTACAAAAAAAGTGAATTATTACTGTTTTTCACACTTACAACCGTTGCAAAATCCCCGTGGTCACATGATAAAAATTCAGGTGCTTAGCAACTGGTTCATATTTATGACAGTTGCAGTGTCCCAGACTCATATGATCAGCTTTTGCAACCTTCTGACAAGCAAAGTCAATCGGGAAACCAAATTCACTTAACAGCCATTTTACTAATTTAATTAACAAATGCAATGATTCACTTAATGGTGGTAAGAAATGTAGTAAAATGAGGCAAACTCCCTTAATGAATACCGGTATTTCCCTTAGCAACATAAATTTTGGGCTCAATTGTGTTCGTAACTCAAGGACTAACTGTAAATTAAGGTCTACCTGT
>JANHGC010008223.1:91368-103017 GCA_027560395.1 Boaedon fuliginosus
CAGCTCTGACTGGATGGTGAAATGAAATCCTTCCATTTCCCACCATCCTGTCAGAGCTGAAGAAGCTTCTTGGATGACAAGTGAAATGTCTTCAAAGAAAAACCAGAAAGTCCAGTTGCCTCTTGAAAAAGCAAATTTGGTACAACCAAGACCTGGATGACTGAAAGTCTCCATAGACATGCAGAATGTAATTCACCTGAATTGACTAACTCTTTACAAATCTATTTACCTTTATCTGAAATTCTTTTGAACTGCCTTGCAGTTGCAGTGGGATTTTTTAAAAAGAAGTTTCTTTAAAGAATCTGTAGAAAGGTGTTATATTTATGCCTCCACATGATTTGTGACATTATTTAGGAAGGGCTACATAGGCCACATTAGTTATCTGTTGAGAATCAGGTTCACACAGTCAAGAAGAGAGAGGCTAAATAACAATAAAAGAACAGATTTCTTTGAAACTAAATTTAAGGGGTGCAAATATGTTCCAATAAAAATGGTACATCATTCTACTTATATCTGAGAAACAAGAGCCTCATACAGCTGCTTCATCAGGCCCTCCAGATGCCTAACATGCCCTTCTATCATAGCAATATTGACTTTGAATGATAGAGAACACCTGACAATCAAAAACATCTACATACCAATATATCTGGAGGACACCTGGTGGGGATGGTTATAATAAAAAAGCATATCAAGTCACATTCTTAGATTCTGTTTGTGGTAGATTTGTGCTGAAACTTGCCTTGTGTCATGAAGAATAATTTTTAAAAGTTGAATAACTTTCAAAAATTATCTTTTTTTTGTCTGTCCCCAATCTCAAAATAAATAAATGAATACAAAATAAAATTTATATTTTATATAAAGGTAAAGGTTCCCCTCACACATACATGCTAGTCGTTCCCGACTCTAGGGGGAGGTGCTCATCTCCATCTCAAAGCCGAAGGGCCAGCGCTGTCTGAAGACATCTCCGTGGTCATATGGCCGGCATGACTATATGCCAAAAGTGCATGGAACACTGTTACTTTCCCACCAAGGTGATCCCTATTTTTCTACTTGCATTTTTACATGCTTTTGAACTGCTAGGTTAGCAGAAGCTGGGACAACTCCGTTATGTGGCACTAGGGATTCGAACTGCTGAATTGTTGAGCTATCTGATCAACAAGCTCAGCGTCTTAGCCACTGAGCCACTGTGTCCCTTTATTTTATATATATACATAGTGTTTTTCTTGATTTTTTTAGCTTGTTTTATTATTGGAGATATAAAAGCATCCTATTGCTGGTGTTCCTACTAAGCTTTCCATTATTCCGCAGTTTCACTCTGTGTGCAAACATTGCAATATAGGAGAAAAATAGCAGGAGGCAAGATTTCATATACCAAATCTTGGATTTTAATGGGAAGTCAAGGAAGTTGCAGGTTGATGGAGAGATTATTGTAACCAGTTCTATGTGGAACAAACAGGAAGGCAATTGAAAACAAGGGTTCATGAACATCAACTATCAGTTAATAAGCACGACGAAAAATCCCCGATCTCAAAGCACATTGATAATAAACAACATATTGATCTAGATCCAACATATGACTACATAAGAAACAAGACAATTCCAATGACCAATCAACAATCAGCTGCTCAGAATTTAAATATAGCTCCAAATGAACAACCAATCACATGACCAACTGACCACACCACACAAGACATTAAAAAGCTAAAGAAGAACAGGACAAGAAAATCCTGCTGATGATGTTACTTGGTGTGGTAACAAAATGTTCAGAAACTAAATTGAAACAAGCTTGGAGAGCAAATCATTGCCAAAATCTAAAACCTGAGCTACAACTATTTTCGATTACTACAGATATTCACACACACAAACACACCCATACACACAGCGAGATAGAGACAGACATGGTGACTCCAATGTCACCAAAACATTTTTCTTTGATTTTAAGATCTGGGAGGAAAAATACAGGCATTTTTGGCCACCTACTTGTCCTTCAAATCAGCATTTGTTGGAAGTGATGCCAATGTTAACCTGTCAATGGCACCTACTGTGTGCTTTCCATATGTGTACATATTTCGTGTTTGCATAGTATGTATTTTTACGTATTGAATGTTTGTAATAGGGACAACAAGCATGGCAAGATATTGTCCTGTGTTATTAAATGTATCACCTCAAAGGTAAATGAAAACTACTATCTTTTATGCAATCTTTTTGTAGAAGTTCATGGAAAAAAGGATATTAATAAATGCACCAGCAAAAGGATGTGCTCCATTTGGTCTGCAATGATAATCTTTTACAAGAGGGGATTTTCATTATTAATTCTTTTCCTTCGGGGGATATTATAATTTCTGAATGTAGAAATGCCTTAAGCACAAGCAATTTGCTGAGCTAGACTGAATTTTAGAATGTTTCAAAAGAGCTGATAAACAACTGCATAATTAGCCATTATTAGATTAAGACTGCACAATACATATTTCCAACTGAGAAAGCCAATGGATAGGGAAATTGAGGATATTGTTTTGTAAAAAATAAAAAGCAGTGTTCTAGTTTTGCTTCTTACATTTTCCTTAGAAATGCAGATTATTCTATCAGGTAAACCCTTGGGGTCTTAATCATTAAACACTTGCTTCCTGTATGAATAATGAGTTTATGGGCTGAATAGAACCTATACACTAAACTTATTAGACTGCAACCCCTTTCTACCATCTATCTCTTTCACTTACAATACAGATTCAAAGCACAGGCATTTGTATGCAGAGATTCTTATTAGAGTCAAGAGATTTTCTACATTTTGGCCTATATTTGCTTGCCATCTCTTAAATTTAAGTCTTATTTCTGAAATAATTTGCTACATATTCTTCTTGTAATTACGAGACATGTAAAAGAAAACAATTCTTAAAAAAATGAAGTAGTAAATTTTGTTTTAAAAAGAGGGATTTTTAGGAATGGTACACAATAGCATTAATTTGGTATATGAAACTGCAATTGAAAAATAATCTCTCTTTCTCTTTCAAACATACTTTTCCCTCTCTGCTCTTAGCAAGTGCAATGAAAAGATGGTATCTCCTGATTTTGCATGTGTTCAAAAAGGTCCACAAGACAGATGAAGTGAACCTTGCCAAAGGCTTGAAGGAGCTTCTAACTTTAGAGAAATCATGAAGAATGGGTGAAAACATCAGATGACTGGATATATTTGTCTTTATCCACTTTATTGAAACATGGATAAAAGTGGACCCAGAAATCAATCAACCATCAATCAATCAATCAACCAAACAAACAATAAGTCAGTCAGTCAATCGAGTGGCTTGCCTTCAGAATTTGTGGTGTTCCATAACTGGAGGTTTTCAAGAAGAGATTGGACAGCTATTTGTCTGACATGATAAAGGTGGCAAACCTTTTCATGTTTGCGTGCTGAAAGTGTGCATGTTCATGCGCACCCATGCATGCACCCCCTGCACATATGCACATGCCCCCCATCCATGCACAATCTTCTCAGAGCAAAAAACAGCTGATCGGCACTGCCATGCAGATCAGCTGTGCTTTGGAAGAGGGAAGAAAGATAAGTATAGCGCTGGGGTGGATGGGAGGGCATTTTTTGAAGCCCAACTCACGGGAAGCGTGTGCGCATGTGTGTGGGGTGACAGCTCATGTGCCTGCAGGGAGGCCTCTGTGTGCCACCTCGGGCACGCGTGCCATAGGTTCACCACCATGGATATAGGGTTTCTTACTTGAGCAGGGGTTTGGACTAGAAGACCTCCAAGGTCCCCTCCAATATCTGGGAAGATAGCATAGTCATCTATTTATAAGGAACTTGAAAACTATGCAGTGATTAGAAAGGAATCAGTCTGTATTTATTAAGAATGAACCTGATTTTAAATCTGATTTTATTTCATGTTTTGACTAAGTAACTTAGTGTGGAAATGCACTGGACATAAATGTATTTTGATTTCAACAAGCATTTGCTAATTTACTGCATGATGTTATAATTAAGAAGACATGCATGGGAGCATAGCTGGTCTGTAAACTGTATTCAGAGACAGATTTTTAATTTTAATAATTCCCCATCAATTTAGAGTAACATATCAACCAGGGAGAGGGCAAAGGGTTCAATCTGAGACTGGTATACTTCAAAATGTCTATTAATAATTTTGAACCGAGATGCGGGTGTATGCTTCACAAATCTACAAATTAAAATACAAATGGAATGAGGTCAGAAGCAAGATTCAGAAAAAACTTGATAAGTCACAAAATTAGGTTAAAAAAATTAATACCGCCCATTTTTCCAAAAAGAAGATCTATCATGAAAATAAGCCCCAGCGTGTTTTTACGCATGCATCTAATATAACCTCTATCTACAAAATAAGCCCTACTTCAGCGCCTTTATATCTGGCCACCCATCCATTCTGTCTGGTTGCTCGCAGTGCTGCTACAAGGTGAGGTGAGGCGGGGTGGGGTTGACCTGCCCCACACGCTCTGCACTGGTTTACCTCAAGACCCCCACAGTCAGGCCATCCAGGGACCAACTACTTCACAGTGGCAGCACCAGCAACAACGTGCAGCAGCAGCTTATGTGGCCACTGGCCCATTTTTTCTGCTTGCTCACAGCCACAATGGAGCAGGAGGCCATACGACATGCCGATGCCGTGGCCAGGAGGCGAGGCAGGTGTCAGGGCATGGGTGGCCTGGCTTCAGGTGCCCTGAGATAAGCCAGTGCAGGGCATGTGGGGCAGCAACCCTAACCCCCCCCCACCTCGCAGTGGTGGCACTGACACCCCACATGGCTTCCTGATCCGCTGTGAGCAAGCAGAAAAGGTGGGCCTCCCGTAAATGGGGGGGAAAGTAAGATACCTCCAGAAATAACCCCTAGTACTTATTTTGGGACCCAAAAGAAAATAAAACCTGATCTTATTAACTACATGGGTAGTTAGGAGGACATTTAGTCAATAGAAATGAAAAAAACATTCACTCAGAAAAAAAATAAAATATATAAGATCTGATAGAGAGATACTTAGTCTGTGAAAAAGAATTTGGAATTGTTGAGTGAAGTCAGTTGTATGATGTCATTTCCAAATAGCAAGTGCAAGTTTAGCTTGTATTTATATTAGTTTCCAAATCTTGTGAAGCAGTCATTTCACTATATTTTGCATTGGTCAAGCAATTACTTTAAATAGTCTTTCCTATAATAATAAAAAAAAGATGTAGTGAAACTAAAACAGGTGTAAAGAAAAGTAATGAGAATGTTCAGGAAACTGGGTATGTTCAGCCTTGAGAAATATTGACTGTGTTCTGACCTAGATTTCCCAAAAGTACAGAGCCAACTCCTCGTCTTGATAAAACTCCTTTTATTTAGTTTAAAGTGAATTCCTCTCCAGCAAAGTCTCAGCCAACAGCCTTTCAAGAGATTTCACAACTACAGAACTTAATCAGGCTTGCAGAGCTGCCAGGCTGATATCTTCCAAATGCCACTCTGTAGCAGACAATACTTGGCAAGAAGTCAGGAACAGAACTTCACCCTAATGAATTAAACTAACTGTCTCCTGTGAACACCACTCCCCTTTCGCTCCTCTTTATTGTCTATGGGAGGGGCCATTCACCACCCATTTGTGGCTTTACTCTCCAATCAACCCTTTTTTCTTAGCTGTTCCCTTCTTCTGGCAGCTCTGTGCATATGCATACTGGGAACAGACAGTCTTCAGCCCCACTGATGTCCGACTCCGAAGGCAACTGATAACAGTCAGACGGCTCTGGCCCCATCTCTGCCTCCGATGCAGAGCACTCATCAAAGACTTCCCCAACTCCAGGACAGTCCCATGTTACTCCTCAATCTCTTCACTGTCCGAATCTGCTGCCGCTGGCAGGCCACAACAGACTGAGAGCCACTAGTGACAGTAATTCTTAAATACATGAAAGGTTATTCCATACAAGGTGGCTCTGTTCCTAACACCCATGACTGTAGGATACTAATGGCCTGAAGTTACTGCAAGGCCCATTCTGGCTGAAGGTTAGGAAAAAGCATTTTGGTGATAACAGCCATTCATCAAAGGTATGAATTAGTAAACTAAAAAAAAAAGGTGAGTGATGTCTTCAGGCAAAGGCTGGACAGCCACCTCTCAGAGATGTTCTAAGCTGGATCCTTGCATAGAGCAGTAGATTGGACTTGATGTCTCTAATGCCTTCTTTCAGTTTCCGTTTGTATGAAGTATTTCTATTGATTTTAATGCTGTACATTGATTAAAAAGGGAACATGCAGATAAAGCTGCAGGCTTACTAGAATCCAGTCCTAACAGAACTATTCACAAGTAGATGCCATTTATGTGAGATTATTATTTCATTTTACTATCCTAAGCATCTTTGCACAATGAAATATTGTGATATGATAAGTTCGATTTAAGGAATTACAGTGTAAACAGACCATCATTTCTGCCAGGCATACAGATAACTAGATAAAATAACAGAAAAGTGAATAATGGAAGATTATACAACTTTTATCTTAATCGGAAAAAGAAGCGTCCTCGTTAAAATGTAAGTCTCTTTTTTAGGGAAAAATACTTGAAGTCATGGCTCCTAGTAATAATTTGCAGCCACCTTGAAGTTATATACAGTTATATGGTTAAGTTTTAAATTTTGATTAAAGGTTTCATTTACCAATCAAGGGATTAAAAATTTGCAGTCCTTGAATGCTTTGCCTTTAGAGATTTTATATGTTTAAAAAGAAAAAGTATATACATTAAAACAATGTTATTATCATCACCTGTTGCTTCAAATAGTTAAAATCACAGCGCAGAACACTGTTTCATTATTACAGACACTGCTTCAGTTATAATAATACCATCTGGCAGCCAATTAGTCCCTAATACAATTTTATTCTTCATGGAATTTTGTAAGTAGAACGTAAAACAGTCAAAATAGTTAATTGGCCTATGGGGGAAAAAGCTGCATGGCTGATCTCTTTAAGTCTAGAAAAAAATGACTCTGAAAGTAATGTAACATTTTTCATAGAGTTGGTTTCCTTACATTCAGTATAAATTTAAATATTTATTCTGTGTGTAAAATGCAAATAGCTATACTGTAATGTGATGTGGAAAACTTAAGAAAGTTTTGGACACATGTGAATCTCTGCCCAGGTTAATTAAAACAAAATAATAAACCACTCATGTCTAATTTGATAAATAATATGCCTACATTATTATTATGAATTATACACAGTTGTAATTCACAGGTTAAGTTTCCAATATGATAGATGCCCACTGGACCCCTGCTACACATTAAAAGTAACATTTCCCTTGAATGAAGTTTGCATTCATATGATTTTCTTGGCAATCATTTGGAAGTAATCTGTTAGAGCAAGAATTTTAATTTTCCTTTCCAAGCTGGCCTGCAGAGCTAGAACGTCCTATCCAGAGGTGGTATTCAGCCAGTTCTGATAGGTTCGGGAGAACCAGTAGCGATAATTTTGATTGGTTTGGAGAAACAGCAAATACCACCTCTGATTGGCCCTTCCCCTCCCTGCCCCTCCCCTTCCAGGAGTCTCCACGCACTCCTATTTGGCTGCCAGGAGACTTCAGGCTGGCTTTCTAGGCAAAAAATGGGGCATGGGAGGGTGCAGCAGCCCACCCAATCACATGACCACATAGCCATGCCCACCAAGCTATGCCCACAGAACTGATAGTAAAAAAAATTGAATCCCACCACTGCTCCTATCTAAGTGTAACCCACCATGTTTAATCTTCTTTAAAATCAGATAACGTATGTTTATTATTCAATACTAAGATTCAGTTTATGTAATCGAGCCACACACAAAGGACTACAAACACTTCAGAATGACCTAAGGATATACAAAGCTATCACACTATCTAAACATATTTCAAGCTCATAGAATATTGCTTGGGGGACTAAAATATAATTTTAAAGGTTCTTCAAGATAAGTAAGTAATTAAAATAAGATTCCCAGGAGAGCATATTTGTTATCTATTCTGTTGTCTTTTCAGAATAGGTAATGCTTCATTTATGAACACAACTGAGCTCAAATTTTCTGTTGTTAAGCGAGACATTTATACATGAATTTTGTCCCATTTTACAACATTTGTTGCCACATTTATTAAGTAAATCGCTGCTGTTGTTAAGTTAGTAGCACCATTGTTAAGTGAATGTGGCTTCCCCAATGATTTTGCTTGTCAAAAGGCTGCAAAAGGGACATGACCTAGGGACACAGAAATGCTCATAAATATGAGTCAGTTGCCAAGTATCGAAGTTTTGATCATGTGAATATGGAGATGCAGCAATGGGTGTAATGTGTAACTGTAAAGTGATAGTTATGTGTCACTTTTTTCAGTGATGCTGTAATTTTGAACAGTCCCTAAATGAATGTTGTAGGCCAAGGACTATCTGTATAAAGTATGATAATATAGTAACAAGAGAATATTCCATCTCCTGCAGTTGTTAACAGATGCATTGAAGCTTAAAAAAAGGAGAGTAAGGGCAGTCCTTCTGTTCCCTTGTTGATCCTGTGCTGTGCACCTAATATATTGAAACAGATTTCCTCCTTGTCTGCAGATACAGTACTGATACACCTTTCCTCTAGCAAATTGTAGTGAGACACTTTTAAAAATATCTAAACAGAAGGATCACCTCCATCCAGATGTTTTGGATACCTTCATATCAGTAGAGCATGTCCTTTATCCAAAGAATCAATTATGTTCTTTGTCAGTAACACATGCTAATTTACATGATTCATAATTTTATCCTTGATTATGTTGTCCGTTTATCTGGAACAACTTTTTTTGTTTAAAAAATTTTTTTTCACTCCTTTTAAAGTAATTACAGAGAAAACAACAAAAAAGGAACAAAACACAAAGTTACGTACATTAGCAAAATAAAAAAAAATACAACAGAAAAAAAATTGGATGTCCATCTACTACCTGATACAGAAAAATATAAAAGAAGAATATGAACTATATACCATAATATCACAGAAGATAGAATTCAAGTTAACATGTTTATGATGGAGATATTATGGTGAAAAACCTAATAACATTTTGGCTAATTGTTTCATGCAAAAGAAAGATAAAGCAACACTTCCAATTATTAGAAATGAAAAAGATGAAAGGTTCATTTTGTTGTTGTTAGTTGCAAAGTCATGTCCAACCCATCACGACCCCATGGACAACATTCCTCCAGGCCTTCCATTTCTCTAACATCCACTGGAGTCCATTTAAGCTCGCACTGACTACTTCAGTGACTCCATCCAGCCACCTCATTCTCTGTCATCCCCTTCTTTTGCCCGCAATCGTTCCCAGCATTAGGCCCTTCTCCAGTGAGTCCTTCCTTCCTTTTCATGAGATGGCCAAAGTATTTGAGCTTCATTTTCAGGATCTGGCCTTCCAAAGAGCAGTCAGAGTTGATCTTGTCTAGGACTGACCAGTTTGATCACCTTGCAGTCCAAGGGACTCGCAAGAGTCTTCTCCAACACCATAGTTCAAAGGCCTCAATTCTTTGACGCTCAGCCTTCCTTATGGTCCAACTTTCAGAGCCATAGATTGCAACTGAGAAAACCATAGCCTTGACTATATGCACTTTTGTTGGCAGGGTGATGTCTCTGCTTTTTAGTATGCTGTCTAGATTTGCCATAGCTTTCCTCCCCAGGAGCAAGCATCTTTTAATTTCTTGGCTGCAGTCCCCATCTGCAGTGATCTTGGAACCCAGGAAAATAAAATCTGTCACTACCTCCATTTCTTCCCCATCTATTTGCCAGATATTGAGAGGGCCAGATGCCATGATCTTAGTTTTCTTAAATATCTTAGAATAGAATAGAATAAATCTTTACTGTCATTGTCCCCTTGTGGTAACAACAACATTTCTCGGTTATTATTATTATTATTATTATTATTTATTAAATTTATACCCCACCTCTCTTCACCCGAAGGGAACTCGAGGTGGCTAATATAGCGGTTGCTATATCAACTCAGATAAGACACTCCTCATAAATTTAAAACAACCACAAAACACTAATTAAAACAATACAATACAATACAACAGCTTTGCTAGTGAACAGATTACAGCAAGTGTTATCTATGGAGATTCTCAATCATCCAGGTCATGCTTTATCAAGAGGTAACTGGACTTTTTGTTTTTCTTTGAAGACGTTTGTTTCTCTTCAGCTATTCAAACCCAGAAAGTCCAACTGCCTCTTGAAAAAGCACCTTTGGGAGCAAGTATTATCGTTTGTAACTCATCTCATCTAGGCTCTGATAATTGGGGACTCCCATTTACTTCCTCATTATCTAGTGGTCCAATAGTTTATCTGTAACTGAAGGCCTCTTTTGTTGCCTTATATGTTTTTAACCACATGCTGTTCAATCTCTTTTTTCTTCCATTACTACTTTCTTAAAAACATTTTTTGGGGGAGGGGAGGGCAATCCAATGCTTATATTTGATTTTGACCTCTTCAGTTTGTCAAGCCTTTTATTTCCTGAATAAATTCTTCTTGTGTCTTAACAGGCTTCTTGTCAGCTACACAAGTATCATCCATGATTATTTCTCTCTCTACTGTGTTAAAGTATACATTTTACCTGGCCTTCCAATGCTGCCTTTCAAAACGTTTCACGAACATTGAAACAACCAGATGCTACTAACTTTTGTCCTTGGATTTGGGAGGTTTTACATACTGAAGTCTAGAATTTTGGTATAGAACTTCATTGAAAACCGTCTATTTGCATATAAATTGCATATCGCTGAACAGTGGTTACTTTTTCCTATGAAGTCTACCATGCTTATGAAGTCCTGGGTATTACTCACATTGTGTCATTCCCCATGGTCCTTTTATTAGTTCCACTGAATGTTCTCCTGCTCATGGTCATTATTCTCCCAGGATTTTTAATGAAGTGTTCTCATTTTCTGCACTTCCCCTGCAATATGTTGTCTTAACTAATCTTTTAAATCTAGTATTAAAGTTTCGGCTGCTTTAACAAGATTGCTACTATTGAAATGATTGTCCTAGGGTGATCAATACATTTCATAATTATATTTTAGTTTTTACATATAGTGACCTTGGTAGTCTACTCTGCTCCAAAGATTTCAAGTAGCTAACACCAGATAATAAAAGCATAAACATTGTTGATTAGAAGAAGAATATAATCTAGAGCCACTTGAGCATCATTGGGATTGAAAAAAGAATCACCATCAGTCACTTGAAAAGGACAGTTTCGTTTGGAATAACTTACATCCTGTGATGATTTATTTAGCACCATGAAAACATACCTGCCCAACCCAGATCCTTGGGAAGGACTCAATAAGTGGATAAAAATGCCAAATCCAGCCTAAACATGTCTCATTGTTCCACTAGCCACAATAATAAATAATATTAACTCAGTCATATCCTTGATCAAACTGATATTCAACCAGAGATATGAAATTCATATTTCCCCACATGTTCCACCCCAAAACCATTCAGCAGAGAATCGGGAAGGAATGTAGCTTCCTTCTATTTCAAAGCGCAAGTGGAAAAAATGAGAAACTGCTTTGGGTTACCAGCACTTGAGCCCTGTGTCCTTTGACAATCTCAATCCGGTGCCCGTAAACATCCACCAGGACCCGCTGGACGTAAGAGACGGAGGGATTCCCACGGTGTTCGTTCTTGGCCTCGATGTTAAAGTAGGG